>QEPC01014534.1:2195370-2265633 GCA_003113815.1 Sphenodon punctatus
GTCACCGCGCACTCGACTAGGGCCATGGCTACATCCATGGCAGCTCTGAGGCATGTGCCTTTTCCTGAAATTTGTAAAGCGGCAACGTGGAGCTCCTCCTCCACCTTTGTTCACCACTGTGCCATTGATGTGATGGCAAGGGAAGATGTGCGTTTTGGACAGTCTGTTTTGTCTGCTGTGCACTTGGAATAAAGTTCTATGGTTCAATTCTTGTCTTCCCTGCTTCCCGCCTCCTTCGTGGGGCTTGCTAACCTACCATTAGTGGGACTTGAATGAGAGGATAACGAAGAAGAAGGGCAAGTTTCTTGCCTGTAACTTTTCTTCTTCGAGTTGTATCCTCTCATCAAGTCCCACTCCCTCCCTCCTCCCCGCTAGCAGGTCTTGTTAGCAGGTGAACAGGGAATGCTGCCAAAGGGGCTCTATATATACCCCTAGAGAGGGGCGGAGTTTTCTTTTGCCAGCATTTACATTGCAGTCACGAGTGGGTAATATCCGGCTTTGGGCGCCAAATACCATTAGTAGGACTTGATGAGAGGATACAACTTGAAGAAGAAACGTTACAGGCAAGAAACTTGCCCTTACCTGACACTCCCCAGACTGCGAGTAGCCTGCCAAAGGCTGTTGTATGGTGGAGCTGAGGTTAGTCTGGAACAGGGTTGCTGGAGGGCTGTTTCCCTGGTGTTAGAGAGTGGTAAGGGAGACAGAACCTTGGGGAAGTTGTCTCCAGCCCTGACCCAGCCTGGATGGGCAATGTATACTGGATATTCTATGTCACGGGACCTATGATTGTGTATGAACTATCTGTATGTAAATTGGGGATGAACTGTATTTACTTGTCTAGAACCACTGTCTCCTTCAGGTTTATCCATTAAAAGAAAATGAACTGATGCCCTATTCTAAGTGCCTGTTATGCTATTTCCACCTGAGACATTAAAGGAGCTGATTCCCGGCAAAATCCAACCCGAGGGGGTCTGATCCGGCAAGGACGTAACCCTGGAGAACTGTGCCCTGCTATGCACAGTTTTGCATAGCCCCCAAACCTCCAACGGATGGCCAGCAACCCCTAGTGGAGCAGGATATGGAAATCTCTTGAGCTAGGAGGCTGGGGCAGGCAGGGGGTTGTCTAGGGTACATGGGTAAGTTAGTGACTTAGGGAACTGGGCAACATGCTGGCTGGTGCACCTGGGTGGCTATTCTAACAGGAAAAGTGAGCTAATATAATGGAATTGGGCCTTGCCTAGGTAGCATGGAGGCTGGACATGTTCTCTGACTGCTATGCCACCTGCAGGAGTGCTCAGCCCTTGGGAGAGCCACAGTAGTAGCACCAAAGTCTACCATCCCTGTAGTTGGCTCTGGGTCCTGTTTCTCCAGGTCCCACCATTGGCTGCCTGGGGTTATATTAAGGGTGAAAAGTCCAAGGGCATGCACTGGTAATGTGGTAGCTTCTGGCTGGTTGGTCTCTAGAAGTTCCTACTTTTTGTTTGCCCAGTGTCTGCAAGTTGCCTCCAGCTCTGCAACTGATCTTTCTCTGGCTGCCCTCCAGCTTCTGCCTTGCTCTGACCCCACCTGCCTCTAGAGCACAGTATTGGCTTCCCCTTTTGGCTGTAGACCTGTGGTGGTCTCTGATGCCGCTTCTGGCTCCAGCCTCCGCTATATTCATAGTTTTAGACCACAGGGCAGGGTGTTACAGTGCAGCAGCATTTTCCTCTCCCACCTTGGTTTTCCTCTTCCCCGCTTAGCTCCGAAGAAGCTAGGAGTCAACAGAATAACCCAGGCACCAGGACAGTCCTTCCCAGCAATGGACTGTGGCCAGGGCTGGCCTTCCCCACTGGATGGAATAGACTCCTTGCCCAGGACAGCTCTGAGGGAAGGAAGGGCTGCCCTGGCCCATCTTCCACTCAGTTCTATAAGGGAGCTCAGCTATTCCCCAGGCTGGGCTAGGGGACAGTCTCTGGACTCCTGTTCACAGTCATTCTGATCAGCAGAAGCAGGTCATTCATCTGTTCAGTTTCTTCGTGCAGTACAAGCCCTGGGCTGGGAACTGCAGAGAGTGGCGGAACAGGAAGCAAATTTCTAACGTCCAGGGTGGCCAAATAGCAACGGGCAGCCCTGCTTGTGCTGCTCTCTACGTGGCAGCTCCCTGCCTCCATGTCCATGTGCCATGCAGATATTTCTAAGTGATTGTGCTGCCCTGTTGCACTCTGGACTGTGCCTCGGAAATGGGTTCAGGTCTCAGCCATTCTTCTGTAGGCGAGGCAGCTACCAGTGACAGGAATTATGGGTCCAGTGGTTTTTGAACCAATCTATAGTGCTCCAAGGCATGGAGCTTGCTGCTCTACTACAGCCACAGTTGGGGGGGGTCAGGGAAACTACAACTCCTCCAGCCTTGCCTGACCAGCAAACTCCATTGGATGGATGGGCCTACATCCTGACTGGGTCAAGGTTCCTCTGACCCCTGCAATATGCTTTGTGGGTCAAGCACAAGCCTTTATCTAGAGCAACTGGGCAGTCACCTGGCTGCTGCCTTCCCAGAGCGTCACCTCACTGGCCTCCATGCTACCCAACCCTCTCACTTCCACCTTGGATCCAGCCCCAACCACTGATTCTTGCTCCCCAATTCAGCTTATTCCTTTGGTGTCTGATCTCCTGGCCCAGCCCTGCATGTTCCACCTGGCTCAGCTCTCTTGGACTGGTTCTTCTAGGTATCAACCCAGCTCACCTAGGCCACTCCTCTTGCTGCACCTGATCAGCCTGCTCCCTGGGCTGGGGCCTGATTGCCAACTCACCAAATCCAGAACCCCTCTGTGGAAATGCCCCAAAGGGCAGGGGCCTAAGGATCTCAATTTTTGCCTTGATCCTGGGTCAGGATAGGAGCATGCTGCTGGGGGTCTGGGTTTGCAGGAGGCTGAGAGTCTGCTCTATTTCAGAACCATCACTAGGCAGTCCTTTTCTGTGGTCCTGGTTGCAGGGCAGTGAAAACATTTGCAATTACACAGGAGATAGCTAGCCCATGACAGCACAGGCAACCACTGAACACAAAGATCTATTGTCTCCCCCAGGGCAAGATGCCAGTTGCCCAGGTACCCAATCACCTTGCACATTTCCCCATGCATCATCCAGAGCTCAATGGCCACATGGGTGCCCAGGACAGCAAACCCCATTAACTCCTTGTCACCTAGCAACTGATAAGCAGGGTTCCCAGCTTTCCATTTCACATGGAAACCCGCACATTTTGCCTTTGAACACACTGGGTGCCCTTTGAAAGTAACAGACACCAACTGGGACTGCTGTAGAGCACAGCTCCATAGTGGTTCAAGGCAGGGCCTGCCACTTTCAAGGCTGCTCACCCCCCCCCCCCGCCCCCCAGTGCCTCTCACCTGAGGAATGGGGGTGGGGTGGTGGTGAAGGGGCACAGAAGTGCTAGCCAGCCTTTGAAAGGGATAGACCCCCGTACCGTAGGCTCTGCAGCAGCTCCTATTGAGGCTCGTCACTTTCAAAGGCCACTCCACCTCCCCTCTCACCTGAGAGTGTGTGTAGCGTCAGTCAACCTTTGGAAGTGCTGGCCAGGGCCTGTCAATTTCAAAAGTCCCCCCCCCCCCCAAAAGAAAATTTAAATAGTGGGAAAACATGGATTTTTCAGTTTTTTGATCTAGGATTTCCAATTTTTTGTCATGGAAGACTAGGAACCCTACTGAAAATAAATAATAGGTTGGATTGTTCACACACCTGCCAGGGCATGCTGGAGTTACAACTCCTCCCCCTCCCATCCCACCCCAAAACAGCAGTAGCTCTGTCCAACTGGGAAACTCAGATACTAGCAGTGGGTCGTGGTACAAGGGCAGCCCCCTCTTAAATTCAGTCTTCCATGACCCCCCAGTGGGGTTCTTTCACCCATGCTGGATAGGGAAAAGCTGTCACACAGCAGGAGGCATCATGTGAGATTCTGCCCCTCACACCTTCATGCTCCCACCCCCAACCTGCCCCCTGCATGCAGCCATGGGTCACCCTAGGACCTTCTCAGAACTTGTTGGTAAGGTGCTGTTTCCCCTCCTGCTCTCTCAGCTTACAGAGCCTGGTCTGGACCAGAAACTAGAGGGGGGATGGGCCTAGGAACAGGAACCATGGTCAGCCCGTTAAATCAATGACACCCCCTCCCTCAGCTCATAGAGCATCATCCCCAAAGGCTTGGAGCATCAAGTCACTCTGTGTCACCATATTAACTCCGTCTTTAGTTCTATACATGCTCCACTTCCAGCAGACAAACCATCCAGTCCCTGTACAAACTCGGTTCCCTTTGGGTTCCTCTTGCTCCCATTTCCTGATTGAAGCCCCTTCTCAACCCTCCCATTTGGTAAGGCTCAACCCCTTCCACATCCCAGCTGGCTTCAGTAACTCTACTGGGCAGGGCTGGCTTTAGAATTGGTGGTGCCCAGGGTGAAAATACAATGCCCAGCTGCCATGGCTCTACCCTTCATAATCCCACCATTTTAATGACTGGCAGTCTGCTGTTTGCTTACAAAAACAAAGTACTATCAAATTTCACACACACCAGCTCACTTATTTTCTCTCATACACTCCCCCGCTCTGTGGCAGTGGGGATTCAAGGATTGATGGTTTACTGAATGAGGGGAGGGTCCCACAGGAATAGCCTGTATAGGGCCTCAGGAGCACTGGCTCTGAGATGACTGGCCTCCCTCCAGGGTTCCCTCTGAGCACGATACTAGGATGTGTGGTGTCAAGCTCTACTCCACCCGTGCTTTATAGTTGCCAAACTCACAGCATCACCTAATGAAGCTGGAAGCAGCATGACTGCCATCTTGCCTCATGGGCCTGGTTTTCTCCTCCACACCCGAGGGAGGTTGCTCATGTTGGGTAGGGTTCCGGGCAGCAGCAGGTGGCTACAGTACTGGGGCACTTGCTGCCAAGGGTTTGCATTAGAATAAGGAGGTCAGAGACCCAGGCATTGCACCTGCAATATCATGAGGATTCTTTGCTTCTGTAGGTGTTTGTCCCAGTGCCTCCCACAGGACAGACTTTCTCTTGCCTGTCCAGTTGAACTCATTAGAGGGATGGGTATTGGGTGAGTTTCACTCTGTCCCCTGGCCTCTAGGTGATCTCTCCAAGACTGAAACCTTGACCTTGGTTCTGTCCAATTGAAGGCAGAGACCAGGACTAATGAATTCCCAGAGAATATGCCGAGTTTCCTCAGCCAGGAGAAGCCAAGACAGGACAGAGCTCCCTTTCCAACCAGACGCAACAGAAAGCGTTCACCACGCTGCTGAATAGTCAACAGCCTTCGGTCCAAAGTGCTGTATTGTGACCATCTCCCACTGAGTGGAGACTTCCCCAGGTCTGCAGGCCCCACAAAATGCTTTCCTAGCTGCCAGGTGGCATGGGACTGGCTAACCTCTCTTCTAATGAGCTGCTTAGGAGTCAAATTCCCCACACAAAATAGTTTGTGAAAGCGTTTTCCACAGGAACCTGGACTTTATAAATCCAGGAAATCTCAAACAGGAATTCTGCACTAAGGTATGATCTTGTGTAAAGACAACCAGCCAGAGAGCGTAACCCAAACCCATTGAGCCATATGTTCTCCCAGCCTCTGAACAGCTCTCCCAGCTGCAGCGCATGAAGGGCAGTACAGCAAGTGAACAAGAACTCCATCTACTGCTGGATGGGGCAGCTACTCCCACACGTAGGCACAGCACCCAGCTCAGCATCATCTGACAAACATTCCCTAGGGAAAGGGCCAATTCTTTCACCAGTTTTCAGGGCTCCTCAGTGACAGCTCCAGCCCAAGCCCACTGGCTAGTCACCAAAGCAAGTTTGCCTTTCCTTGACCAGTGGTTTCTGGGTGTTGCCACGCACCCCCACCCAGAATTTTAGCAAATTAAAGCTACTTGGTGTAAAACCCCACCCTGGCTCCTCTTTCCCAGCCAGCCTGAGACATTTCATTCTGAGGGATCCCCCTCCAGGTAGGCTGTGAAGCCTCAGCTTCTCACTCCCCCTCATTAAATACAGTTCTAGCACTTCCAGTGGCAGGGAACCTTGCACACCCAGGCAGAAGTAAAAGCTGATACAGGCAGCCTCACTGAGACCCCCACTGCCCAGCTCTCTCACTTCAATAAACCCTGCCCACAAAAGGCCCTAGCTCTCTGTTTTACCAAATCCCTGTGTTGCCAGAAGGGAGAAGCTGCAAGCCCTCTGCCAGAGAAAGACCATGCTGCAAAGTGGGGCAAAAGGGAGGACGCTTTCAAAACATTTATTAAAAACAGGAAAATGGTGTAAAAAGTCCTTCGTATGCAGCCTGAAGGCAAGTGGGAGCAGCTGTCAAGGTTGATCCAGCAAGGGAGCGAATGCCCTACTGGAGTCACACAGGCAGCAGCTCAGCTGCTTGGCTTGCCTGTGCTTTTGGGGACTTCTCTTCGTAACCAGGCTGAGACTAGGCCAGTGTCCATGGAGGAAGACAGCTTCTCCCACTCTCCATAATGGGGCAGGGGCACCAGGCCAGCAGCCACAATGTTGTCATAGCAACAGCTCAAGCACAGGCATGGAACATGATCAGTAATGCCCCACAGAGCCCTGCAGGGGGCAGCGGTCCCAACAGCCAGCTGGGGACCCCAATAGGCTGGGATGGCCGAGCACTCAGCAGCCAAAGGAAACATCCCAGCATGTGAGTGCTCCCCCACGGCAGTCCCTGCTCTTACCCCCCACCAACTGCAGTTGTGCCAGGGAATTCACAGTGTGAGGTGCTGGTGAGTCCCGGAAGTCCTGACAGGACACTACGAAACCCCATGTGAGTGCAGAGGGGGGAAGAGAGGGGAGAGGGCATTCTGGCAGAACCACCCCACGCACAACTTTAAGGCAACATCCCATTTGGCTCTGAGGTTTCAAGTAGGTTTGGTTCCAGTCCAAGGTGGTTCAGTGCCTTCAGGGGGCAGCAGACACAGGGGTGGGTGGAAAACCAAAGACTCCACCATGACTGCAGCCCTGCATGCTTCACCCCCCTGCTAGCCCTCCCCACAGCAGGGCAGGCTGGGAGCCTGACAGGGGAAGCTAATGCTACGTTGTATGTACAGCCCCGATGCAGCGTGGGCCAGGCAGGGGGCTTGTGCTCAGTTACATGGCGTCTGCTGGCTCTAGGAGTCCTTCAGCATGCTGATGCGGGCATAGATCTTGAGTGCAGGTCCCAGCTTGATGTTCATGGCGCTCATGAGGTGATCCTCCTTGAGCAGCAGCAGGGCCTGCCCATCAATCTCCTGGGCACGGAACTCCTCTGCAATCTCCTGGCAGCCTGCAGGGAACATAACAGTCTATTAAACTGGGCAGGTGCTCCCACCCTCCTCTCCACTGCCAGTGCCTGCACGAGACCTCCAAAACCCAGTGCTAGTGGCAATCAGACGAAGGATCCTCTCCCCTTCTAGCCATCCTAACACAAAGTGGAGTCAGCTCCCTTACCCGTAGCTTTGTTCTGGGGAGCTAGGTAGCTTCCTTCCATCCCAAGACTCTGCTGGCACCCAGGCAGAGGCAAGCCAGCTATGTCAGGGTGCGGCTGGGAGAGGATGCTGTTGAGCAGGGGGAAAGCAGCAAGACCTGGCTCCTGTTACTGGTCCAAGTCAGCTGCAGCAGATTATAAAGCCTCCACTGCTGAGTCTCAAAAACAGCTCTAAGCAGGGGAGGCTACATGGAGAGGATGCAGACCAGCAAGGGCTGGGGGAAGAAGACTGTAAAGTGACTTTGCTATAGAGGATGCAGGGAAGGCTTCCACCCCAGATGAAGTGTTCTCAGACAGAGGTAGGCAAGGTCCTCAGGCCCAAGTGCTGCATCCGGGGGGGGACTAATGCAACTGAGCTAGCAAAAGGTAAGAAGCTGGTTCCCATGACCAGGCCTGAAGGCCATGAGGGAACTCTCTATCAAGAAAGTGTCTGAGGCAGAAGGGCAGGGCACTTAGAGCTGGGTGAACAGGCACTGGAAGCATTTGGTGCAAATCCCATCTCCCTTACAATTCTCCAAGCACGCCCAGGAAGCAAGAACAGAGTGACTGAGCCAGTCAAATCAGGCCAAGGATACTCGCAGGGTGGTTTCAAAGGGCTTTCCTACCTCTCCTGCACTGGTGCTGGTCTCATCTCCCCTTCTTCTCAGCATCTAGCAAAGCCACTGCTTGCTCCCTGTGCCTGCTCCGCTAGCACTGAGGGGAGTGCCTAGCAGCGAATTAGTGAAGGGAGAGTAAGAGGCTATGCAATTGGCCAGCATGTGGAGAGACTCAGCATAGCAGCAGCTCTGACTGGCTGTGACAGCCTGGACTTTCCCCAATGACAGCCCAGGCTCCCAAGGCGAGTATAGCCTGTGAGCCTCAGCAGTAGCTTCTGGGCGGCTTGCGAAGGGCAGCATAGAAGTCTACTGTGTATTTGGTGTGTATGTTCTCAGCCTGAGGGAGCTGCATGCTGTGGCTCTCTGGCTACCCTGACAGCCTGGAGGAGCACTGTAAGCTCAGTCACAGGTAAGAGGGGGCCTGGGTTTGCCTCTATTGGGCTCATCCCATGCCCATTAGCAAAGTGGGCCCTGGGACCCTCACATCAGTCTGAGAAGAGCTGGGCCAAGAAGACTGGATATGGGCAAATGTCCCTATCTTAAAAAAAAAAAAAAAAAGGGGGTGGGGGGGAGAGAAGGAGGATCCAGGAAACTAGACCAGTCAGCCTGACAGTGATATCTGGAAAGATACTAGAACAGATTATAAAACAGTCAATCTGTAAGCATCTAGGAAAACAATACAGCGATGACGAAGTCAGGATGGATTGTCAAGAACAAGTCATGCCAGACTAATCTTATCTCCTTTTTTGAGCAAGTTACTAGTTTAGTAGATCATGGGAACGCCATGGACGTTTTTAGCAAAGCATTTGACAAAGTCCCCCATTATATTCTTGTTGACAAGCTGGTAAAATGCAGGTTAGTGGATTTACAGCTGGTTAAAGAACTGTACTCAAAGAGTGCTCGTCAATGGCTCCTTGTCAATCTGGAGGGAGATGTCGAGCAGGGTGCTGCAGGGCTCTGAATTAGGCCCAGTACTGTTCAACATCTTTATAAATGACTTGGATGAGGGGGTCGAGGGAATGCTTATTACATCTGCAGATGACACAAAACTGGGAGGGATAGAGAACACCTTAGAAGACAGAAATAAAATTCAAAATAATCTTGAAAAGTTGGGAAACTGGGCTGAAACAAAGAAAGTTCTGCACTTAGGTAAGAAAAATTAAATGTGCAAATACAGGATGGGGGATACTTGGCTTGGCAGCAAGACATGTGAAAAGGATCTGGAGATTGTAGTTGATAAACTGAACGTGAGTCAGCAGTGTGATGCAGCGACAAAAGGCTAATGCAGTTTTAGGCTGCATTAACAGAAGCATCGTTTCCAAGTCACGAGAAGTAATAGTTCCCCTCTATTCTGTGCTGGTCAGACCTCATCTGGAGTACTGTGTCCAGTTCTGGTCGCTGCACTAAGAAGGACATTGACAAATTGGAACGGGCTCAGAGGAGGATGACAAAGATGCTCAGGGGTCTGGAAACCAAGTCCTGTGAGGAAAGGCTGAAGGAGCTGGGTATGTTTAGCCTGGAGACGACTAAGGGGAGACATCATAGCCGTCTTCCACTCCCTGAAGGGCTGCCTGTCACAGAGAGGATGGCAGACTGGTTCTCTCTTGCCCCTGAAAGCAAGACTAGAAATAATGGGCTCAAACTACAAGAAAGCAGATTTTGGTTAAAACATTAAGAAGGACTTCCCAACAGTAAGAGCTGTTCGACAACGGAACAAATTACCTAGGGAGGTGGTGGGTTCTCCGCTGGAGGTTTTCAAACAGAGGCTGGACAGCCATCTGTTGGAGATGCTGTAGCTGCAGATTTCCTGCACTGAGCAGGGCTTGGATTAGATGACCTCTGATGTCCCTTCCAACTCTGATTCTATATGCCACACCCAAGAAAAAAAAATCTTCCTAATTGTAAGAACTGTTGGGCAATGGAATACGTTCCCCAAGGAGGTTGTAGAACCTCCTTTCTTCTTTTCAAAACCCAGGTGGACAAGCATCTTCCTGTAAAGCTGTAGGCCGAGGATATCCTGCATCGGAGCAGGGGGCTGGACAAGATGATGATAACCTTGTCACTTCCAACCCTAAAATTCTAACAGCTTTAGAGAATGCTGATGAACCAAGTTTGTGAAAGCGTTTGGGGGCTGTGTACACCCTGAAGCTGCCAAGGCGTCCTCATGCAGGCTCTGACCAGTGCCTCCAGGGCTACCATACTTCCCCATATGCTGAGGAAGCATCACAGACCAAGTGCCACCCCCAAGGGCACAGCACACCCTTGGCACAACCAGTCTGCTCCATGATGCAGTCTGACCAGCCCTTACCTGGCAAGGAGCGGATGAACTCATAGACATCCTCCACGTTCCACTTGTTGGGCTCACTGGGCAGGAAGTGGTGTCCGATGCCCACAAGGTCCCGAATATGCATGTCAGGCAGCTCCACATCACATTCACCTGGCCGCCGGCGTGAGGCCGACGAGCTGGCCGAGACAGGTGACAGAGGCTCCTCGTAGCTCGAGTTATCTGAGCAGCGGCTTGAGTCCTCCTGAGTGTGGTTGAGTTGCAGAGAGGCTGTGACTGAGAGGGGCACTGAGCCCGGGGGCAGGGATGCCGGCATCTACAGGACAAGGAGGGGGTCAGCAAGCATCTTTGAAAGGAGCACCAGGCTCCTGGGGCATCGGGGGCTGGGAGCCAGGAATCCAGGGTTCTGTCCCTAGCTATAGGAAGGACATGCAGGTTGGAGTCAGGGGAAATGGGCCAAGCTCTACTATCAAATCCCACCCTCCGGGAGGGGCGTCTGCCAAAGGCCAAGCATAACTTAACATCTCAGAGCATTGCCTGCTCTACAATAAATATCTCCTGGCTCACTGTCCCCTTATGGGGAAGCTAGGCCATGCCACCCTCCTCTGAGGCAATGGGAGACCCATGTAGACAAAGGTAGGGGTCTCCTCCAGGCCAGCCTCTCACCTGTTTCTTGCTGTCTTTGCCAAGGGGGGGCAGGGTGCCTTTGCAGGTTCGGCGCCGGCTGTGTGGGGGTGCCCCAGTTTTCTGGAGCTTGCTGTGGTCAGAGAGGAAGAGTCCCACCCTCTTGGTACAGCCCACATTGTACCTACAGGGAAGAGAAGTGGGTCAGAACATGGAGTCAAGCCAATCCTACCCTAGGCCTGGCAGAGGGGGCGAGCAATGTCCCCCAGCACTGGTGAGGTAAGCATACAGCTGGCAGGCAGGCAATACCTCTTGGCACATGCCATAGAGCAGAAGCGCTTGGATCTCTTGAACTTGTAGGCAAAGTCGAGGCGGCCGCAGAGCTCACACTTCAGCTTTGGGGGGGTCCCCTTCTCTTTGGATTCTGGGGAGATACAACTCTGTGAGGGGGTTCACACACCATGCATCCTGTAGCCTCACTCAGAGGGGCACAGCTTCCTCCCAGCCAAGCCATCCCTCAACGAACAGTAACTTCCCCCATCCTGCCAACCGAGCCCTCATTGCCCGTCCCCTCACCACCTCCCAACATAGCCCTCCTCCCTCCCACCCATAGCTCCCCCTTTCCACCCTCAGAGCATACCTGGAAGTGTTGGAAGCCGCCCCAAGCTGGTTACAGGAGGGTGCGGGGTATAAATTATTGAAATAAATAAATAAATAAATACTTGTTCCCACGCAGCCTTCCCTCAAGGTCCTGGGTGTACTGGGGCAGGGTTACTCTCCCAGGCTGCTAGACATGGTCCAGGCCCTTCCATAAACCAATCCCAGAGACGACTCATTTCAAGGGAAGGGGTGGGGGGTGCAATTGTTGCCTGCCCTCCACCCCACACTGCCTCATCTCTAATGCTCTCCCTCCTACAGGAGGTCCCAGGCCTAGGCCCACCTTGCAGGTAGGGCTCTTCCATGTCAGAGTCCGTGGTGGTTGTGTTGTCCTGCTGGGGGGGTTTCTCAGCCAGGAGGCCCTGGGCATACTTTTTCTTGAGGTTCCCCACGAGCAACGAGGAGCGCCCCACCTGCAGGGAGCATAGAGATGGTGAGAGGCCTTGCTGCCTGCAGCTGCCAGGGATCCCACCCATATTCCTCAGTGCCAGGCCCTTCAGCTCCATACACCACTGGCCAGCAGGAGAGGCTCTTTATTTCCTGCGAGGCCCAGAACAGTACTCCACACGTTATCCACCCAGGTACATGGCAAGAGGTCAGCCAGAAAGGCTAAATGCAATAGAATGAGCCAAAAAAATTCAGAGCACATTCCTTGTTGCTTGGTGGCTGTAAGTATTGCAACAGCACTTAGCATCTCTTGTGACCATAAGACCACAGCAGACGGGGAGCTCCAGCCCTGGGAGTCAGGAGCCCCATTTCAGAAATGGCTTCCTGGTTAGGGTGTGCCAGCTCTGAGACACCTGTTCAGTGGAAGCCCAGACTGGAGCTTCTAAATCAATGGGTGCCAAGTGCCATGGGGCCATTTCTAAGAACACGTGTCTCATGTCAAGTTGTCACGGTCTAGTTGTGGGCAGCCACCACTACTTCCCCTTCCCCAGAGCAAGTAGAATGGAGCCCCCCCTGGCCTTCCTGCCAGCCTGTTGTGCCAGGGCATTCCAGCCAGCCCCACGCACCCCAGATTCTCTGTGGCTATTATGGAAACAGAAAGCTATGATGGGAGTCAGCTGAATACACAAGACACACACAAGGGTAAGGGGTAAAGAAGAAGGTGCATACCGGGAACGGCTCTGCCCCCTCCTGGATCACAAACCCCTCGATAACATGCGTCAGGATCTGGGGCTTCACAATGGCCTGCGGTGGCTTATTTTCACCATTCTGGGGGGCAGTACCAGCGACGGTAGAGGCAGAATTTCCGTTCCCTGATGTCATGCCGGGGCTGCTGGGGACGTTCTGTACATGAACACGGTCCTGTCCTGGCTCTGCAAGGGGAGACAAGAGCCAGCTGTGTGGGTACACAAGCCAGCACATGCCCCACCCTCAACCTCTCCCTGAGCCAGGCACACACTCCAGTCAGAGGCTGTGCCTCCTGCCCCCTCCTTCTCCAGGGCAGGATTGCCGCCTCTGCTCTGTTCAGGGCTCTGTCTCCTCCCTGCCCCATTACCATACAGCTGACTTGCTTGCTCCCCCCAGGGGTGGGATGAATGGGCCTAAATGCAGCTGAATCCCTTAAGACAGTGCCCTCAGCCTCAGACAGGCAGGGCTGTATGGAGATTACTGCTCTCCAAGGACCCCCATGAGGAGGGGCAGAGTCAATGGCAAGTGCAGCTGGGGCCCTCCCAGACACAAAGAACAGAGGGGGTGGGGGTAGTATGGGCAGCAGCTGACTGGAATTAGAAGGACCCAACTGCAACAGGAAACACACTACATGAGATCAAATCCTGATAGGAACCCCCCTTCCAACCATTGAAGGGTGGGAACAATCCTGCTTTAGCCCCAGCAGCTGTCCTGATGCAGCTCTGAGCTATTGCAGCACTGAATTACAGAGTCTTGACCAACCAGTCCCCAAGGTGGCCCCAGCTTACACCAGTTGGGTGTGCCAGAGGAGGCGTGCCTACAGAACCCATACCCTCTGCAGTGGAGTGCAGCCCAGGGACCCAGTGCCCAGGAGTGCCACATCCTACTGCACCAAAACCACAGAAGCCACGCAGCTCAAACAGCAGGGTAAGGAAGCTGGCTACCTCAGAAGCGCATGGCTAGAGTCCCTCAGTACAGCCACACACACAAAGGGGCAGTGCCATGCTGCAAGAGGTATGCAGTACTGGCAGTAGCTATTATACTTGCTTCAGGGACTGTGTCTTGACATACACCTGTTTAGACAGGGGGCAATACTTGATGCAAGCCTCACAACACTGGTGTCTCCCATGCGTGCACCACACAGTCCAGGCCAGGAGCAGCTCTTGCCTCTGAAGAGCCGGGATGGAAGTGCCACCTGCTGCCTCACTGGAGAAGGAGCTAATGTCACACCATTCCATGGCATAGGGTGCCCACAGCCATGCCAGAGGTGGCTCTCATGTGCATCCAAGCTGACTATAGCCTCCAGCTTTCTCACAGCAAGTTTCCACTGAGCTCGCTGGCTCTCTTTAGAAGGCAGGCCTTAGGTCTTCTAGATTGTGAAGACTGTGGTTGTTTCCTACCCTCCCCTTCCATACAGTTCATCCCTCCTTCTGCCCTGGGGCTCACACACCTTCCCCAGCAGCCAGCTGTTAAATATTAACTACCCAGAACAGGAGGCTGCCAGGGAAGCATGCAGGGGCTGGAGCCCAACTGCCCTGGTCAGTTACCGTGACCAGGCCTTGTAAGACAGCAACAGCTAAATGCCCTGCTTGGGGTGGGGTGGGAAGATGGGCGCAGAGGGTTCTGGCTATTGGCTACATACCAAGGGGAGCAAGGTATGGGCAGTCAGCACGAGCCTGTTGTGAGGGCAAGATGTGCATACACCCTGGATGAATGCGGCAGCTGGGGAAAGACAGGATCAGAGGGAAGTAGAAAAGCAAACCTGGTCCCCTGCTGTGCAGACTGTGAAGAAGCTCCACTGGCATCCTGCCCACATCTGGAATATGTGCCCCTTTACCCATGCTCTTGCTTGCATGTGCAACTTGCATTCCTACTGCCACATGCCCCACTGGTGTGGATTCTGTTCACACCTCGTCTCCCAGAGACCTGGGAACATAGCAAGCTCTGGAGACGGACAGAGGTTTTCCTTTGAGGGGGCAACCAGCTGGAGCACTCCATACAAATAGCCCAGACCAGAGTCCAGATGCAGCCTCACTCCTCAGCACAGCATCAAGTGAGGTTGTCTCCGACTACTACACAGAAAAACTCCTATACCCCAGGGAAGGGCCAGAGATACCAGTGGCTGGACGGGAGCTTGAGTGAGCTCTGGACTAATACAGGGTGATTCTGGGATCCAGTCACCTTCACAGGCCAATGCCTCCAAGCTACACATTCCCAAAGTACCCAAAGGGGGGTGAACAGGAGTGGATGAAACCACTTTTACCCCCCCACCCCCAACACGCACAAGGCAACAGTGTCACTGGATGTTTTTAAATGGAGACACCCCTATGCATCGACACCCACTGTCCACATGGGGGAGCGCTTGTGTGAATTCAATACACGGGGGTGGGGGTGTGTGTGTGTGTGCACACGCTCGCATGACCCATGCACAGCCCACCCGGTCCACACACGGGCACTCCAGAAAAAAAACAGAGTCCCCTGTGCGGAGATGGGGTGACCATGCATGGGGCCACTTGTTTGAAGTGCTGCCCCCCACGATGCCCCCAAACTCATGCACCTGCTGTGAACCCCCTGCGCATGGTGCTCGCATAAAGCCACCCAATGACTGCAAGCCTCATACTACTTGGGCAGGACAGGAAGAGATGCAACTCAAGCACAGGCTGAAGAAAATTTTAAGCTGTGAACAGCTTAATGGTGACTCAGCTGGAGCAGCAGATAGAAGGCAGTACCAGAAAGCCAACAGCAGGCAGCAAAGCAGGAGTTAATTGGCAAAACCAGAAAGGGGACAAGTCTGGAGGGGGATAGCAAGTCAATGTAGGTGACACGACTTAGGACAACACTGAACCCCCAGGTAGGAATAATCAATGCATCAAGGAAGCAGACAAGAGGGAACCAAGGATTCCAGTTTCCATGTGGATGAAGCCATCCAGATCAACAAGATTTCTGGGACAGAAGCCAGTGGGAACAGCAGAGTCAGAGAAATGGTCAGGGAAGCAGAGGAGTCTGTAGGCTGCAGGGGGAATTTTGGGGGCAGACAGAAACAGAAACACAAGAGAAGTTGGTGAGTAAGCCAGCCCAAGGAGCTGTATCACCCCCACAGCAATGCTCAGTATGGAGCCTCATAGCAAGTCAGCCTAGAGGGACAAGAAAAGGCAGCCCAGAGCTGAGCCTTGATGCTCCAGAAATATGAGGGTGAGCAAACACAGTAGGAGGCTCTAGAACTGCAGAGATTAACGGCACTAAAAGTTTTGCCTTACCAAGGGGATGCAGCAACACAGGTGCCCAGCCATGCAGGGATCACAGGCTAGAAATGGGGAGGGCAGACCCCATAGGAGATAGGTCTTGCTCGACCTTTGTGGAGAAGTACTAGGACTTCTGGTTACCATCATGAGACCGCCATATGGCCACTGCTCTGGCAGGCACTTGCAGGCGTTCATGTGCTCTGAGCAGATCAGTACATCAGGTGAAACAGCCACATAGAATGGGACCCTAGGAACCTTTGAGCTTCTGGAAATCTGGGAAAGCTATACTACCTGAAAAGGCTGAGGCAAATGCCCTCCACTCAGCACCCCCCACGGAGGAGCGGGAGCTCAGCCTTTATGCCCCAGAAGCCCCTAAGCAGAAGCCCAGGGTCAGCTGTGCGGGTGGGTCCCCGAGACACATCTTGCTATCGACACCTGAACTCATCTCAGGATGCAGCCACGCCGGGCTAGGCGCAGTTCGTAGTACCCTAGTCAGCTCCCACCCCGCCGCCAATCTCCGAGGAAGATCCCGTTACCAAAGGCCAAGGTGACAGAGCAGGGGATTTGGAAATTCGCAGATACGTAGGCTCTAGGCCTCCTCCCCCCACTGGAGCGGAGAGCGCAACCCAGAGCACCCTTGCCCCGCTCTCACCCACCGCAACTGTTGGGAAAGTCCAGAGACGGAGTCTGGTGTTTCACCAGTTTAAGCATGCCTGAATCCCTGGAGACCGAGCCAAGACCCCTTCCTACATCAGCACACACCGAGAGACCGTTTCCTCCAGGATCCCGCAGCGCCCTCCCCCCAGAGTCTCTGAGAGTCACTGCCAAGAGCCTGCTTCCTGCCGGGTTTCCTTCCCACCTCCACCCCGGCCCGTTAGGATCCAGATTTTTCCAGCACAGTGAAGTCAGCCCCGCCTCAGCCAAAAATGAGCGGAACCCGGAACCACCCCAGGAGCCCCTGCGCCATTGTCCGCATGTCCACAGCCAAACGGGCAGCTGCCCTAGGTTCGAGTCGCTAGCCCTCTGCGCCTTCCCCCGCCTCCCTTGTCCTCCCCTGAACCCGGCGGCCGAGCTCCCTGTGCCACTTTCCCCCCAACTAACCTGAGTCAGAGACGCCGCGGATCGTTAATCTGGGAGAGGCCCCCGCAGAGCCCCATAGCCGGCACCAGCACAAAGAAAGGGCTCACCCAGCCCAGCCACTACGGGTAGGGAGGAAGCCGGAGCCAGCTCAGGGCAGCCTCCAGGCGCCCGCGACGGAGCATCTGGAGATGCCGAAACAAAGAAGCCGCCGCCTCTGCCGCGCTCCGAGGTGCCCCACCCTGGGTCAGGCAATGGCCGCTGCCGAGCGCCTGCTCGGCCCCGGGATGGGAAACGGGCTCCTAGGGTTGAACCCTCGCCGCACGGCGGAATCTGTGGGGGTTGGAGGTGCCACTCTCCATCCACCCTGCTCCTACAGGCCACCGCACCGCACCCTCTCTAGGGGGTTTCCGAGACGTCCATCCCCAGCAGAGCGAGACCAGCACGACCGCATCCCGCGTTTGCTTCCCACTCAGCCACACACAGGGCACCGCATTCTTCGGGGTACTGGGCACGGCGGGCGCAGAAAGACAATGCAAGCGCCTTCACGCGGGGGGGGCGGGGGGTTGGTTGGTTTCTCTCTTTGTAAGGCCTCCCGAGCGTGTCACCATGAGGCCTCCTATTGGTAACTTCGCAATCTCCGCCTCCAATCACCAGGCCGCAGAGGGGGAGGGCGGAACAACCGGGAGAAAGGCCCAGCTGCTCGTTACCGCGTACCAAGGGGTTGCCCAGCTGGCAGGAACGCTCACCAAGCTGGAGGGGTTCTGGAACTACACCCCGCCCCCCGCTCAAAAGGCCAGTGCTCCCCACCTGGATCGCGAGGCGGTGAAGCTGAGCGGTTAAGCCGGCCAGCTATAGGTAATGTCAAAAGGCGCACCGCAGCAAGGTAGGAAAGTAAAAACAAAGGTGGCTCTAGTGAATCCCTCGCTGCGCAACGCTTGGGTCTCCTTAAGAGGGGAAAATGTAGCCCCCCCCCCCCTAGAGTGATAACTCAGGATTGAGTGCCTAGCCCCACTGAAATCAACGGCAGTTTTGCCAGTGACTTCCTCAGAAGCAGCATGATGTTACCCTGGAGCCCGATGGGTGGCCTCATAGCATTCCCGTGGCCCAGGAATTACGGTGTAATGTAAAAATCTCAATTTTCCTTCTTCAGAACCTCAACAACCCTAACTTTCTCCATTTTACATAAAGCATTAATGTAAATCCTCACCAGCTCCTTCTCCTTTTGAGTAGTCAACAATGGGCGTTTCCTATTTACTTCACTGGAATCAGGACTGCACGCATGGACTTTAATGGCAGAGGACTGTACCTTAAATAGTAGCTAAATACTATTGCTCCCTCACTAAAAATGTATGTTTAATGTTTCTCACTGGGGGATGGGGCAGGCACATGCAATGTATCTAGATACTATCTAGGCCTGTTTTGCCAGCCATGCAATTCTCTCTGAAGTGAGGAGGGGATCTTCCCCGGGGTCTTTATATATTCAACTATATAGTATAAGGAAATACCTGAAGCACATCTCCACGTAACTGCCATACACCAACACACCTGTTGCACATATATATTGGCAAAGATTGCTTGCAGGGTGTGCATAATGTAGAAGGCTAATGATCTGAGAACAGGAATGGAAGCCAGGGACATGTGTTCTAACACATGTGCTAACACTGACTTGCATGGAGGCCTTGGACAATATACCCTGTCTGCCTCTGCTTCCCCACCTGCAGAATGGGAACGGTGACACCTTGCCACCTCCCATGACAGCTGGCTGGCTATTTCACACAGAAATGGCACACACAGTATGTGGTAAAGGCCAAGGCTAATTGGGTATTATAAATCAAATTGGAGCGCTGCCTCTTGAACCAACCTGACTACTAAGAGGCAAACAATACTGTAGCAAGGACACTGTACCATGGCAATGTGCAGTTAAATTTTGTACCTTCCACTGCAGGCAGAGGTCATTATTTTATAAAGGGGCACAGTTTAGATGAGCAGTTGTGACTCCTGGAGGCAAAGCATGTGCGGGGTTTGTAACGGTAGGACTACCCCCTGCGTATTTTTGCCAGTGACCCTGTGGAGGATTGCACAGTAGGGAAATCCAGTTCTACAATCCCCTGCAGGATCACCAGCAAAAATGCAGGCGTACACGCAAGAGGGGGGAGGGGGTGGGCAGTTCCACATTACAAACCCGACACATGCTTTACCTCCCGGATTCTTTCCCAGAGGCACATCGTGCACTATAAGTATCATGGGAAAGCACCACACTATTTCAGCTTGGCCCAGGATTTGGACTTCAGAAAACAAACAGGTGTCTCCATGGAATTTTTAGGATGCGATCCTCTTAAGTGGATGGCAGGAGTACTAGCACTTAGCACAGCTGGCACCTACTGATGTCCGTGGGACTCGTGATGGGATTCACTTGGAGGATCCTGTAATTAAAATAATTCACTTGTATTTAACCCAACAAGCACCCTCAGCGGAGTATGTAGGTCAGCCCCTGCCAAACTGAAAGTGAGGCAGAATGGCACTCAGTGGAGCTTACTCCACTGTCTTTCACTGCTGACCTAGAAGACATGCACGAAGGAATCACAATGACAACCTTTCTCTCTATGATCAAACAGGAATTCTCACCCTGGAGCAGTCAGCACCTCTTTTTTCTCAATTTCTAGCCCTTTCATTAAAAGCAAAAAATAGGTTTCTAGCCCTTATGGTTACAGAGAGAGCCTCAAAAACATGAGCCAAATGTAATAAATGCACTGTTGCCTGCCTGAGTCTGCATGCAGCCTGAAACTCTAACTCAGAGGTGTGAACTCATCTCAAACCAAGCCTTGTGAGTTCCAACACCAGCTGTGGAATCTGTCATGATTTCAGGAGTGGGGTATTTCTACATGTTATGGTAACCATGGGGCAAATGTGCTTTGTGGTAGGAGTTGTGAGGTAATCCTAGGGTGAAGCTGTTTGATCATATTCAAGTTGCTCCATGATTTTGCTGTCACCCTATGGACTCTATGAGCATCTGGGAAACTCAACGGGTGTAGTGAGGTATCCCTATTGACTGGAGGCAAAACTGATGGCCTTATTGAAACTCGCAAACCAGCAGCCCACTGGAATTGAGCCTAAAGTGAAACTGACAAGTACAATACTCCATGATTAATTGTGGAGACAGGACCTAGAGTGACATCTCAAAGTTTCCATCTCTCTCTTGTATCTGGCTGACCAATGCCCAGTGGCAAGGCAGTATCATTGAGCATATGTTGATTGTGAGTGTCTGCACACAACGCTTGCCCCCATTCCAGCCACCTAACATGGGGGCAAGCATTGTGTTTGTTTAAGTAAACCCAGCACCTAGTCATTGAGGGTTCACGCGTTTGCTGCCTGGAGCAAATCTGAGGAAGTTCTTAGGAGACCCACAGCGCAGACTAAACACAATATGCAATGAACATCTCTGCGCTGCCATCTGAGTTGGGCTTTGCCAATTCAATTTCACCAGCAGGGAACTTTTCTGTGTAAGTTTCAGCTGCAGGGCTTTCAGGCTTCTGTTGCTACCCAGTGGGCTCCCTGCATGGTCAGAATCCATAGGGTGGCAGCATAAACATGGAACTTATTATTAATAATTATTTTATTATTATTTTGGATTTATGTTCCGCTCTTCTCCCAAGGGACTCAGAGCAGCTACAAAACAGAAGAAAAAATCATCACATAAAACCCACAAAAATCAGTTAAAAATTACACAAATTAAAAAACCCAATTATAAATTACAATCATCCCAACCCACAAAAACTCCCCCACCCTTTTCCCCCCACGCCCACACTGAGGCCAGGGCACTCCCTGAATATTTGTTCATGCTGCTCCACCATGGGATGATGTTGCAATGAATATCATGGGGTTAATTTCCCCTATGGTGAACATAACATGTAGAGCCACCACTATATCATGTTTTCAGCTGCTCTTTGTGGCTCCTGAGGAGTTCTCTGGACATGTTCCAGACAGCAAACCTGTACTCACACTGTAGCTAGCTCCTGGGTTTGAGTGACCAAACTTAGTGCGTGTCAGGCACTGCAAGAGCTACATGTAAAGACAAGCGAGGGGGGAGGCACATATTGCCAAATGGGAAGGGGTCTCAAGAGGGGGTCCTGGGACTGTCTTGGTTAAAAATGTCCAGGACAACAATGTTCCCTACTAGCCATGGCCAAATGGCAATGAAGGATGAAGCGGAGTATATACCAGATCTGATTCTGAGTGTAGTTACACCAGTGTAAGGCTAGAATAATTTCAAGAAGTCTATGGAGTTATACTGGGTAGGGCTCCTAGTCTGTTGGCTTCCTGCACCATCAGGACATGAGAGGCACTGCTGAGACAGGAACTAATCACTCCATCAATAACTACCAGCTGGGTTGGCATGTGATGCCAACTGGGGACTGGCTGAAAGAGCTGAGAACCAGTGAAAAGACAAGTCTGCAAGCTCCATTTTCCAGGGGAATGGCCAGGATTACTCATTGGTTATGAAAAGTCAGTACAGCATTGCCGCCGCCCCCCCCATTCTCCATGGCATTAAGGAGAACAGTTGGTATGGAGTGAAGATTTAGAAAGGCTGAATACAATTCCCCATGCTGGCATGTGGCCCAGGCAGGGCTAACGCATGCCCCATCTGTTAGAAAAGGAGCCACATGCTGTTTAAATGGCCACAACATATCCTGAGGGGATAACATAGCAGAGGCTCTCTGCCCTTCTCCCCTAGGGAATGCTGAACTGGGAGGGCAGTCTCTCATACACTCTCACAGGCACACTTAAGGGACTTATAAAGTACTTATCAAAGGGACTTAAGCAGATGTATTCCCCTCACTTTTTCTCGGACAGCATTTATGCCCCTCACTCCTCCACAATTTGCCATCAGTCCTATGGATTAGAGGACTACAATATTTCCACTGCAACTGCACCCATGTTCTCAGTTTCTCTCTCACATGCACGTTTGCACTCGCCCATTCGTGCTCGCATACCACTCTCGTATGCAGGCACACAATGACGAATCTCACTCCCACAAGCAATGGCAAGGGCAGTGTGCTCTTCTGCTGGATAGTGCTGGTGCTAGCTTATCAGTTAGCATGGGTGCAATCCTGTTCACTTCCATTGGACCTCTGCCTGACCTAACCGCTGGTGCTAGTGGCCTTGAAGATCATACACCCCAAGAACAAATATTTTCCAACGCAGGTGCTCAGTTTGGCCACTAAAGCAGAAATGCACTTTCCAGGTTCCAAGCTTCCTGCTTGGCTTTTGCATTCATTTTTGAGTTGAGCTCTCTAAATTCTAAGGGTCCATTTCTGCTCCTCCATGCTATGCTAAGGGCACCACGGGCTGGAACCTTCTCCCTGGGGAAACCATGGCATTAAGGAGAACAGTTGGTATGGAATGAAGATTTAGAAAGGCTGAATACAATTCCCCATGCTACACCAGCACAGGGGCTGGTGTAGAACTGGAGTTCAGCCTCTGTGCTGGCCTCTCTCCTGGTCCTGGATGCAGAGAGCAAGCAGGGAGAAGGTAGGGCTATCCAGTGCACTTCTGCATGGGCCACATGGGTCTGTCAGATGCAGATTAATAATCCGCGTGGCCCTGAGGCTACTGTCAGTTAGAGCAGGGACTGGACGCACAAAGGGGTGCTCAACCCCTACTACAGCCAAAGCCGGGCTCCACCTCCCTCCCTCCCCCCCCCCCAGGTGGCCCCTATAGGGCACGGCCAAAACATATAGGAGATGCAGAGAAAGGTGGTAGAGCCTGTCTGAGACTAATCCAGGGTCCCTTCCCTCCAGTCAGACAGGGCTCGAATGTCAAGTGAGAGGGCTGCTGTGGGGGGAAGGGAAAGGATGCCTGAGAAGCCTGCAGCTGTGCAGGGCTGGGCAGCAGGTGTGTGGCTGTGTGGGCTGAGCCCCCTGCTGGCAGGGCCCCTCACTGCTGCCAAGAGGTGATGGGTATGTGGGAAGGGGCTGTGAATGGGATCAGAGAGAGGGGGTGGGTTGCATTGTACAGTCCTGCGAGGGATTAGCCGCCTGGCAGCCTGAGATTGAATTCAGATGGGGCTCCCAGCAGGGAGGGCTTGCTCCATTTAACTTGATTGAAGGGAATTTGCTTTTGGTCAAAGGTCCAGCCACAGGGCTCAGAGCACCGGGACTGTTGCCCTTTGTCTCTGAGTAGGCAGCACCCCCTCCCCCACAGATGAATGGGGAAGCTTGGTTTCTACCACCCAGCAGCCCTTGCGCTCTCTGCAGAGGTTGCCAGCAAGCAGCTGCCACTAGGGAGGGGAGATCTGTCCTGCTAGGTATGGGCTGACACCTCACAAATGAATTTCCCAGAGTCACCCAACCCAACAGGCAGGGGCGGTAATGCATCCCTTATGAGTGTGGGGTGCAGAGGCCAGTCTTGATACTGGGGTCTGTGGAGCGGTTGCAAGGGGCCAGAGCTCAGGCAGCTCGATGGGGAGTAGGGTGTGTGCTTGGTTGCGTCTGGAGTTTGTTACTGGCTGCAGTGCCCCAGACCCATGTGCTATTCTGGGGCTGTGGTTTGGAGCCATGGTTGGGTGGATACTACTAGAGAATGCTGCGCCAGGAGGAAGTGGTGTAGGAGAGCCAGGACTAGACTACAGAGTGGGGAGAAGGATCTCAAAGTAAAGGCCTGAAGTCCAATCCCAGCCAGTCCAGCACCCTTTGGCCTGGGATGGGCTCTACACCTGCCTGAACCCCTCAGTCCCCCCCACCCCGCAGAGTGACACAATGTAAGAACATTCTGTGGGTATGTTGTTAGGCTGTGGCTTGGCAATGTTGGAAAGGGGCAGGAGAGTACATTAGTTCTGCCCCTTTCTGATGTGGCTTGGGTCATGCTTCATGTGGAAGCAGGGCCACCTGATTCCATCAGGCCCAGGATCGAGTTGGGCTTGGGTCAGATCTAATTCTACAGCCTGAGCAGGGCTGTATCTCAAACAAATGAACCTTGACATGGTGAGAGGGGTGGGTTGGAAATCTTCCAGCATGCAAGAGAAGTGTAAGCTGCCCAAGAAAGCCAACTTTTGAACTAGTACTAGCATACGTTGAGACCATCAAAAACCCAGGATCCCAAACAATTCCTAAAGGGGGGATCCAATCCCAGCAGGAACCTGTTCTGCAAGAATCCCACATGCTAACTCACCCTCTTCCCCAGCCAGGGTCCCGCCAGGAGCAGAGATAGACTCGCCTTTATTAAGGGATGGAAGAGAGCGATGCGGGAAGACAAGAGACTGCTGTTTGGTCTGCACTGTGCAGGGAAAGGAAAGACCCATTGCCAAGAACACAGACCATGATGGAGCACAGCATAGGTAGACCCTGGAGTGGCTGAGGTACTAGCGTGTGGAGGGAGTCTTGCCTGCTCGGTCATCAGCAGGGTGTTCCCAGCCTCACCCAGAAAAGGTCAAGGGAGGGCCCATGCTACTTCCAACACCAGCTTCAGATGTAGGGAGGTAGGCCTAGCCAAGAAGTGAACTTTCTATTCTGCCCAGACAAGGCCAAGCTCCTTAGGGTGTGAAGGGCTGGCAGGCAGCTTGGGGCCAGCCTGTCCTCAGGAGCTGCCTTGTTTTGACAGAGGAAGGAATGGGTCTCCCACTGACAGCTGATGGGAGAGGTGGTGGCTGTGAGGTACAGGCAGGCCTAGCATGCGGTAGGATATGGCAGAGCCATGAGCAAACCTGAGGCTGAAGGAAAGGCCTCAGCAGGGACAAGCAGGGGCCTGCTAAGAATGGCTGTCATCAGAGGCAGGAAGACAGCAGAGAGTCCACATATTGGGGGTAATGAAATTGAGAGGCTGCAGGCTTGAGATTCCCTTTGCATGACCTGGCATTCCCAGATGGGACAGCAAGAACATTTGCCTGAGGAAGGACAGGAGCACTGGGAACATATGGGGTGTTACAAGGACACTGCAACAGACATTCAGTAGAGGCCCACTGCTGAGCCAGACAAATTTGTCCCTGCCCACAGCTTGTTGTGATTTGGTGGCCCTCTAAAGGTGTGGACTAAGGGCACATAGGACTACAAGCACCCTGTTCTGGCCCCCACACAGACACATAGCCCCAAGAGACCAGAGCAAGAAACAAAGAAGAGTCCCATGAGAACTTGGATCAGCACTTTCCACATCGTTTCCCCATAAACTGAATCTTACAACCCCAATGCCCCCAGCATGCTCGCTCCAATACCAGATGCACTCAATATTTCTGCACACATACCTCAACACCCCACAAGCCCAGCTACACCCCAAATACTTCTGTACATCCCCCACCCAAGCAGCACCCCCCTCCCAACTCCTTACTCTCCTCCCCACACCACAATCTCAGGCACATACCAGCAGGGTTAGCCTTACCACAGGGGCCCCACAGGGGCCTGTTTTCACCAGGGCAGGTTGGATGGGCCCAAACACAACCACCTTTAGGAACCACAGAGGATGCCCCCAAGAGGGTGGGGGCAGCGTAGGCCCCACACTTTATCTTCACCCTGGGCCCAGCAAATTCTAAGGCCAGCCCTGCATAGCAGATACGTCTGCATACTCCCCCACAGCACACACACTGACTCCCCACTCCTCGCATACACACCAAAATCCCTGGCACACACCAGATACTCTTCACACCCACACAGCACATGCTAGACATTTCTGTACATTCCCACAACCTGCCTCAATACTCCCCTTCCTACTCACACAACGGGTGAAAACAGATGAGACAGTAGCCCGCATTGGCCCCAGAGTCACCTGCAGGTTTGTTTAATTGACGCCAGACATTTGCTTGTGTATGCCCCAGGGTGGGCAAGCGGGCTGCTGTTACAGGATGCATCCTCCAGAGAAGCTTGAAGATGCACCCTGAGCTAAGGCCCGCCCACCCGGGCTAAACCAGGCTAACGGGCTCAGGCACGTTAGGTCTGTCCAGTCCTGCTATGAGGCAGGGTCCATGGTTTGGGCCTGGAGAAGTGCACTTAAGCAGCTCATCAGCTGTTCGGTGGGTGAGGTGCACACATCAAACAGCTCTGGGGGCCCCAGGAGGAGTGCCCCCGATCAGCTGTTTGGCGGGCCAGGTGCATGCATCAAACAACTGATGGTGGGGGCAGGAGGAGCAGGCTCATCTTGACTACAGAACAGCTGATGGGGGGGGCCTGGAGCATGCCAGGTGCACTCATGGGGGGAGCTCCCAGGAGTGCTCCCCATCAGCTGTTTGGCGATAGCTTTTTATGGTGCCCGATCTTGCTGAGCAGCATTCTGGCTCTTGAGAACAGCTGTTTGAGCTGACCTGGGGTGTGGAGGGACCCGTGATATTCACCCCCCTGTCTGGGTTACGGAAGGAGGGTTGCATGTGTGAACAGCCATCCTCGCCAACCCAAGGAGTGGCGGCTGCAGTGTTTCACCTCAGGGCGGACCAGGGAACTGTCTTGCCGCGGTCACGTCTGTTTTCACGCACTACAATCCCTGGTATCTACCAGATACCTCTGCCCCCCAATGCCCCACTCTCTGCACCCCCCTCCCCCGATACCTCTGCACACTGCAGCAAGCACACACAATCCCCAACTCCCTGCACACAAACTGCTGCATACCCCAAACATGCATTCATTAGTAATTCTTTCTTCACTAGGTCCCCAGCTCTACACACTCACAGGAGGTTCCTACCTCCAGGTTTGCCTGTGCTCAGAGGAGTCCAGTGGCAGCAGCTGCTACTGTGAATCAAGGAAAAAGCTGCTCCAAGGGAGGCCATGGGGACAAATCCAGCTAAGTGAACTTGAACAGGAACAATAGCTGGGGTTGATCTGCACACAGCGGAGGGGAGTATTGGGGACAGATGGCATGAGTGAACCAGGGCTCATGCTTGCAGTGTCCTGGCATATCAGAGCAGGAAGGTGTTGAACTGGGAATACCCCCATCCCCAGTTCATGCCAATCTCCACCTGAGAGGCAAGTATACCTGAGACCCCTGTCTATTGAGGATCTGCTGCATACCCTGAGCGCAATGCCAGGCACCAAGGTCTGTCTACACAGCATTTTCCATCCCAGAGAGCAATCAAATATACCACTTCCCTCCCCTGCCATTTGGTAACAGCTTCTTTTTTCCAGATGGACCAGTGGGCAGTGCTGGGTCAGTGCCACCTCTGGCATGACTGCAAAATTAGTGTCAGGCTGGACAAGGCTGGGTTACTGCCAGGCTTGTCTTTCTTCACTGGCATGATGACTGGGCAGGGCCAGGCTCCCTTGCACTATTTGTGAAGGAGTCTCCGAGTACACCGATGGATTCAGGATGCTCCTGCTATTGTCATCCAGGAGGGACCCTGAACAGGCTCCTCTCTGGTTCTGTTGTGGCCAAAAGACAAACAGGCCAAGAAAGACCATTTGTGCCCCCACACCCAAACTTCTTGGCATATCCCCAGTAGCCAACACTTGCTCGTAGGGACTGTGGCAAATGGCAGGCATCTCTCTTCTCTTTGAGTGCAAAGCAGCTACTCTCACCACCCTCTCCAAGGTGTCGCCCTGCAAAGCAGGCCTCAGGGACCCAAGCACCTAACCCTTGTGTACATGGATTCTGGACACTCCCTTCCATGACATGCTGGTGCCAACGCAGCTCCATCTCACTGTGCCAGACTGTCTGCTGCACTCTCCAACATGCCCCTGCTGTGCTGCTGGCCTGGAGTTCCCACTATGGGACCCAGTGCTTCTCTCTAGCCGGGGGGACTGATTATTATTATTATTATTAAGTATTTATATAGCACTAGCAATATACCTGGCACTGAACAATCATTAATTAGAGATAGGTCCCTGCCCTGAAGGGCTTACCATCTAGAATAGACAAAAGGGGGTTGGGACAAGGGAGAGACAAGGAAACATTCGTGAAGCTGTGGGTGCACTTGCTTAGCTTAGTTACAGAGAAGGGGACCCGAATGGCAGAACAGTAGAGGGAGCAGCAGTGAGTAGCCTGAGTGTTAGGGACGGGGAACTAGGAAGTGAGAAATATGGACCTAGCTCTATATGGCAGGGTTTACCTCCGGGCTCTCGCACTCCTGCCCTAGCACTCCAGGGGCTGCTCTCACACGGTAAAGGAAAACGACCCCTCAGGATCTTGTGTGGCTTTAATACTCCAAGTGGAGCAACGGCCAGATCATCATAGGGGGGGAGGTAGAACGCCCTGAGGCAGCCCCCGCACAACCACACCCTCTTTCGTGCCCTCAACCACTCAGTTACCTGCACGTGCCCAAAGGTTAGGGAGAACAGTGGAGGATTGTGAGGACTAGAAGGGGAGAATACCTCGGGACACAGGGAAGGAATTAGCGCACACTTCGGATCAGGGGGGAAGGAAGGGCCCGACAAGAGGGGAAGCGTTAGTGCCCTAAGTCCCGTACCCACACCCCCACCACAGAACCATACATGCACTCACCGTTCACTCACTCACGCACGCAGTCACAGTAGCTCCAAATCCACACTTCACGTTCAATAGTAGGCTAAATCCTCAGTAACACAAGCAGTAATATCCAAGCAGCAAGGGGCCGGGCTCACAGCGAACTGATCTCCAGCAACGCTGAGCCATTCCCGTGCCCTCTTAACTGCTTGGCTCCGCCCCCTTTGCCGCGCGGATGCGTGCAGAGCACCGTGGCTCCATTATGGGCTCCGCCCCTTTTCCTCCCGGCTGTGGCTGAGCCGTTGATTGCTGTTGGGGCAATCTCACGGCTCTTGCTGGTGTGGGGGATGGTTCCTGCGCCTGGGATGATAGCTGCCGGGTGCTGCCTGCACCATGGCTACGATGTCGGCGGTAGCGTTAACTGACAGCACCCCCCCAAGGCTCCCCCCCCCCCCAGGGGGTACTGTCCAGGCTTAAGGGGGAAACGAGCATGGAAGGAATGAAGGAGGCGCGGAGCATGAATATGACTAGCAGGTTCCAATGAACGTTCCCACTTATCATAACCCTTCCAGTCCACCAGATAGTGAACGAGTCCCCGTATTTTCTTGGAATCAAGGATACGTTGCACTTCATATTCAGGAATATCGGGGATAGCAGGAACAGGAGGTGGTGGAGTTGGATCTGCAAAAAGAGGAGGATGGTAGGGTTTTAATAAGGAGACATGGAAGACGGGATGGCAATGCAGGTGGGAAGGCAATATGACTTTATAAGTAACGGGGTTTACTTGTTGAGAAATTGGAAATGGTCCAATGTACTTATCATCAAGTTTAGCTGACGGACGGGAGGTCGGGTAGTGGCGGCGATCAACCCACACAAGGTCGCCGACTGCGAACTGGGGAGCTGGTGAGCGATGACGATCAGCAAAGTGTTTGTACTGTTGTCGTGCCTTTAGAAGCATCGTACGAGCTAGGGCGTGATTGGTATGAAGTTGAGGAAGTAGGGCGCTCGCCGCGGGGACTATTGTGGAGGGTATTTCGGGAAAGATTAGTCGAGGATGAAAGCCGAAAGTGACAAAAAAGGGTGACATCCCAATAGAGGCATTAGGGGCGTTGTTGAAGGCAAACTCTGCAAGAGGTAACTGAGCCGCCCAATCGTCTTGTAGGTAGTCTGTATAGCAGCGTAAATATTGTTCCAATGCCTGTTGTACCCGTTCGACCTGCCCGTTGGCTTGGGGATGGTAGGCGGTTGTAGGTGCAAGGTGGACGTCGAGGGATGTAAACCAGGCACGCCAAAAACGGGCAGTAAATTGTGAACCCTGGTCTGAAATGATAGTTTGAGGCAGACCATGAAGTTTAAAAATGAGTTGCAATAACAGCTGTGCCGTTTGCAGGGCTGTAGGTAGCCCTTTGCATGGGATGAAATGGCCCATTTTTGTAAACTGGTCCACTACAACGAGGATTGTTGTATATCCTTGTGATGGGGGTAACTCGACAATAAAATCTAGACTGATTCTTTGCCAGGGTCCTTGGGGCAAGGGCGTACTCTGAAGGAGTCCTGTGGGGGCCCGTCTAGGTACCTTGGTACGACAGCAAGTTTTGCAGCCTTGTATATAAGCTCGCGTATCCTGGATGATTGAAGGCCACCAGAAATGCCGTTGTATTAGCTGTAAGGTTCGCCGTTGCCCGGGATGTCCTGCCAGCGGGGCATCATGATGGGCCCAAAGAATGGCAGCGCGGGCGGCTTGCGGCACTACGACGGCTTGTCCATGGGTTTTCAATTTTGCGTGGTCCTCCTCTCCTGTCATCTCTCTAATTCCTGGATCTTGCACAGCTAGTCGTTTAAAGTAGGTGAGAGTCATACTTGCAGTTGCAAAGGCCTCTTTGCTTAATAGAAGATCCCCCTTACGCGCCGGTTCCTCCATAGGCTCATAGCTTCGAGATAGGGCATCGGCTTGCCTGCTCGGTATATGATCTGGAACGAGAACCGAGAGAAGAAGAGGGCCCACCGGGCATGTCGGGCATTTGCAATACGGGCCGATTGCAGGAATACTAGATTTTTATGGTCAGTTATCACTTGAATGGGGTGTGATGCCCCCTCTAGATAATGTCGCCATGCGTTGAAGGCTGCTTTTATGGCTAAAAGTTCCCTATCCAATATGGTGTAATTCCTTTCGGCTGGTGTCCGCTGTCGAGAAAAAAAGGCACATGGCAGTGGTAAGACTTCCTCTGGCTTATGTTGTAACAGCACCGCCCCAATTGCGACGTTTGAAGCACCAGTCTCAACGATAAAGGGAGCAGAAAAGTTAGGGTGTTGCAAAATAGGGGCTTGCATGAAGGTTTGTTTCAGGTTGGTAAATGCTCATTGTTGTTCCGTCGCCCATACGTAAGGTTGTCCCTTTTTGAGTAAACGCGTGAAGGGGGCTGTTAGGTAGGCATAGTTAGGAATATATTGCCTATAATAATTGGCACTTCCCAAAAATCTTTGGAGGGGTTCTACCGCCGTTGGAGGTGACCATATTCTAATGGCATGGACTTTAGCAGGATCCATTTTTATGCCTTGTGGGGAAACAATAAATCCTAAAAAAGGAACAGTGGTTTAATGAAATACGCATTTTTCCATTTTACAATACAGCCGATTTTCTTGCAGATGTTTTAAAACAGACCGAACATGTTGTACATGTTCTTTATATTCCTGGGAGTAGATTAGGATGTCGTCTAAATATGCTACTACATAGACATCTAAAATATCGCGAAAGATGTCGTTTATAAGATGCTGAAAGGCTGCTGGAGCGTTGGCTAAGCCATATGGCATCACTAAGTACTCAAAGAGGCCGTACCTTGTCCGAAAGGCGGTCTTCCACTCATCCCCGGCCTTAACCCTAAGAAGGTTATATGCTCCTCGGAGATCAAGTTTGGTGAATATCGAGGCCCCTTGAAGTCTATCTAATAGTTCCGTAACAAGGGGTAACGGATAACGGTTTTTAACAGTGATTGCATTCAACCCTCTGTAGTCAATACATGGATGTAACCCCCCATCCTTCTTAGGCACAAAGAACAAGGGTGCCCCGGCTGGGGACGAGGAGGGTCGGATGAAACCTTTGTCAAGATTATCGGTTATATAGTCCTTCAAGGTGCACAATTCAGGTTTGGACAAGGCATAAATTCTGACATAGGGAGGCATGGTACCGGGCAATAAATCAATGGAGCAGTCATATGCTCTATGTGGGGGGAGTTCTAGAGCTTCTTGTGTTTTAAATACCTCTTCTAGATCCTGATACTCCGAAGGGAAGGGCAGGGGCGGCGACACAGTGACATTGGCGAGGATAGGGGGCTTAGTAAAGGGTGAAGCCACTATGTGTTGGGACTCGCACAAGGAGGAATGAAAGGTAAGTATCATCTGGGACCAATCGATGACCGGGTTATGGACACAAAGCCACGGAATCCCCAGAACGAGGGGAAAAACGGGGGTCTGAATGACATCAAAACACAATGTTTCTTGGTGCCTCCCCATGGTACACTTTAAGGGGGGAGTGGAAGAAACCACCGGACCTGAACATAGAGGGGACCCATCGATAGCATAAACAGTCTTTGGCTGGGTTGTGGTCACTGTGGGGATCTCGTATTTCTGTACAAATCCTCCATCAATAAAATTTCCTGACGCTCCTGAATCCACAAGGGCGAGACAAACAAGGGAATGCGACCTTGACACTTCTATGGTAACGGGGACTCGGAAATGTTTACCCTCATTACTGGTAGTTGTTTTGTCTCCCATTACCCCAGGGACATGTTGGACCGCTATCGGGACGTCCCCTGGCCATCCTGGCCCCTCCTGTTTCCCTGCACTTTTCGGGAGGGAGGTAATTGGGGGCATTGTCTTGCAAAATGACCTAAAGCCCCGCAATAGAAACACAAGCGTTCTGTTCTCCTTCGCTCCTTCTCCTGCGTTGTTAACAGGCCCCTAGAAGCCCCAATTTGCATTGGCTCTGGCTCGTCCCCCTTAGGGGTGTCCATACGACCTAGGGGGACAATTGACACACACGGGGGCCATGGGCGGTTCCCCTCCTGCTTGCACTCCCTCCTTCGTTCCGTCAATCGCTCGTCTATCTGGCATGTGAGGTTAACTAATTCTGCCCAAGTAGCGGGCAGCGCTGTAAGCGCAAGCTGATCCTTAAGTTCATCACTAAGACCTTTACGGAAAAGCACCTTAAGAACATTGTCTGGCCAGTCTACTTCTACTGCTAAATGCTGGAAATGGGTAATATACTCGAGAAGGGGGTCCTTTCCTTGGCAGAGGACTAGAATAGCACTCTCTGCATCTTTAGCCCGGTGGGGATAGACAAACAGGAATTGAAATTCCCTTAAGAATTTTTTATAATCCTTAAGCAAGGGGCTATCCTTTGAGGAGGGGGGTTGCCCACTCAAGGGCGAGACCCTCCAGATGCCCAATTATAAATGCCACCTTAGTTGCATCTGACCGGTAGGTGCGTGGCTGGAGTTGGAAGGCCAGCTTGCAAAGGGCTACAAACCCTTGAAATTTCTTCTTATCCCCACTAAACCTGGCAATGGGGGGGTGCTTGGGTTCTTTTTCCCCACTCTTTAATTTCTCTAAGGATTCAAGTTTCTCATCCTCCATAGGGCTAACGATAGAGGCTTCGAGTCCTCCTGCTGCCTCCTGCCTTTGGGTTTCTTTAATATCCCGAACTTCCATGGCAAGGGATTGCATGGACCGTGTTAACTCCTCTAACTTCTCAGCAAGGTCCATATTAAATGCCAGAGATACTGTCAGGGACGGGGAACTAGGAAGGGAGAAATATGGACCTAGCTCTATATGGCAGGGTTTACCTCTGGGCTCTCGCACTCCTGCCCTAGCACGCCAGGGGCTGCTCTCACATGGTAAAGGAAAACGACCCCTCAGGATCTTGTGTGGCTTTAATACTCCAAGTGGAGCAACGGCCAGATCATCATAGGGGGGGAGGTAGAACACCCTGAGGCAGCCCCCGCACAACCACACCCTCTTTCGTGCCCTCAACCACTCAGTTACCTGCACGTGCCCAAAGGGTAGGGAGAACGGTGGAGGATTGTGAGGGCTAGAAGGGGAGAATACCTCGGGACACAGGGAAGGAATTAGCGCACACTCCGGATCAGGGGGGAAGGAAGGGCCCGACAAGAGGGGAAGCGTTAGTGCCCTAAGTCCCGTACCCACACCCCCACCACAGAACCATACACGCACTCACCGTTCACTCACTCACGCACGCAGTCACAGTCGCTCCAAATCCACACTTCACGTTCAATAGTAGGCTAAATCCTCAGTAACACAAGCAGTAATATCCAAGCAGCAAGGGGCCGGTCTCACAGCGAACTGATCTCCAGCAACGCTGAGCCGGTCCCGTGCCCTCTTAACTGCTTGGCTCTGCCCCCTTTGCCGCGCGGATGCGTGCAGAGCGCCGTGGCTCCATTATGGGCTCCGCCCCTTTTCTTCCCGGCTGTGGCTGCGCCGTTGATTGCTGTTGGGGCAATCTCACGGCTCTTGCCAGTGTGGGGGATGGTTCCTGCGCCCGGGATGATAGCTGCCGGGCGCTGCCTGCACCATGGCTACGACGTCGGCGGTAGCGTTCACTGACACTGAGGTGAGGGTGAGGATCTAGGTTTGAAGAAGGAATCTGAAGGAATGTCTCTCAGGAGAGAGCAGACTGTATATGCTCAAGGTGGAAGTCTTCCGCATGGGGCAGCATGGGAGAAGAGACAAAGTTTAGGGAGCAGGAGACTCTAGGTTAGACGAAGGTGACAGAGGAGTGAAACTCTTTGGTAGAAGCATAGCACAAAATGAGCAGAAAGCTAGGAGGAGCAAGGCCATGAAGAGCCTTGAAGGTGAAGATAAACAGTGTGTGCTGGACGCAATAGGGGAGAGGGAGCAGAGAAGCGGTGAACATGATGAAAGCAGCAGGTAAGGTTGATGGCCTTGACAGCTAGGGTCAGAGAGTGGGGGAGGCCTGTAAGAAGACTAGTTTTGGCAGTGGGAACAGTAAGAAAGGGCTGGGTTTTAATAATGTCATTCAGGGAGAAGCAACAGCCTTTAGCAACAGATTTCTGCTCTTAGAACACATCTCTAATATGCAGGCTTCTGTTTCCCCACCCATCTCTGCCTTGGCCCTTCCCCAGTTGCTTGCTCCCAGGATGGAGTTAAGCCCCTTCCTCAGCTCCCTGCTTTCACATTACTCCTTCATGGGTTGTTCTTGGTATTTCTGCTCCTCATGCAGCCTGGCAGGGGCAGGGATGGCAAGGGCGGATTTGCATTATGGGCTAGCATGGCCCGAACATTACGTTATTGCACCCTAAGACCCCAACAATGCTGTGCACCACCCTCATATGCTGTGCTCTTCCTGCATCTGTGGAGCTCTGCCTCTCCCTACTCTCTGACAGCTCTTCAAGTACACTCCCACAGCAGGCCTCGTTGTCATCGTCTCCCCAGAGCCTTGCAAGAGGCAGCCAGGTTCAGGGGCAAAGCCAGTTGGACTCTCAGTTCTGCCTGCTGCCAACTTTACCCAACTGGCTGCAATACACACCCTGCACCTGCCCTTTTACAAGCCAAACCCTGAGCTTGGGGCTGGGATTCCTACGCAGGAAGGCAGCTGTACCACACTGACATCTCCCCGCCCCCACACCACAAAGGTAGGCTCCTTACCATGTGGAGGGACCCTGTCGCACTCAGAAACCTCTGGCTCAGGGGGGGCAGTGGGTGGGATCAGGGTGGCCTGATGCTGCTGCCGCAGTTGTTGAATTGACAGATTTTCCATCGGGTGCTTCTCAGCAGGAAGGACATCTTTCCTGGAATTTTCCTGGATGCTAAGCTGTTGGGGAAAACCAAGAGGGGCAGTGTGACACAAGTGAATGCATTCCACACCAGGATAATCCTACCCAGCACAACGGATCCTTCTGGGGAGAATTGTGGCAGCAGCTCAGTAGCCCACAGCAGCACAAACACAGTGTATGCAGGATGCTAGATCGTAAAGGGCCAGTGTCAGGTAAACAATGTCATCTAGACCACCACCCAATCTCCAAACTTTTATCTCCTTAAGACCACTGACCTATGTGTTGGCAACAGTGGGGTGACAGCAGCCTAAGCGAGGGGAGAACAGCACCTCCTCTTCAACCCTGCAAAACCCCGCAGCTTCAAACCCCAAAATGGCAGCAGCTCTGCTCACTTGTCCAGCTGTCGGGAGCTGATTAGTGCAGGGGAGAGGATTGGATTGGAACACCCCAGGATTGGAGAGCTGAATTAAAGCACTGTCCCTGGTGCCCCAAACTTCAGGTGGTCAGTCTCGGCGTTTCCCATTTCCAGCATGGTTAACACTACCCTCTACTGGATGGAATGGTACCAAGCATGCATGCGTATGTTTACACATGTATGGGGGTGCATGTGCAGGTCTGTGTTGTGTGTGCATAGGCACATGAATCCATACATGGAAGCATGTGCGTATGTTTGTGATCATGTTATGTTGCCATCTAGTGGCTGAAAGCCCAAAGGAACAACTCCTTCTGCTCAGGTACTGAGGGCCACAGTCTCTGCTGGGGGCAGTGTTTGTGGTTCAGGAGGGAGCTCATGCAGACATGGAGCTCTCTGGCCAGCCAGGCTGTACTCACCGTCCCGACACTGGGCTGCAACTGCAGGATGACAGCTGAGGCATGCTGGAACTTGCGCTGAGCAGTGTGGTTCAGGCATCCAGAGTGTCTCTGCAGGGGCCCGCTCTCAGACCCTGGCTGTGCTTGTCCAGCTGCTGGGAGTCCAGGGACATGAAGACCAGGTTGGCTGGGCTGACTGATATTAGGTTTGTGGTGATTGGAGACTTGGCACTGTGGTGGGTGGGCTAGACAGGCCTGGCTCTGGGGGATGGCATGGCTCTGAAGGTGGACCTGTGCCTGCGGGCTGGGCTGTGCGCTCAGACTTGGAGCAGGTGAAGGCAACGGCTGGAGCTGTGGAGAGGTGCTGGAGCCACCTTGCAAGAGCTGAGACTGTGATCGGGGCTGGATCTGCTGCTGCTGGATCACAAACTGGTGCTGGATCTGCTTCTGTTGCTGTTGCATCAGTGGGTGGGGCTGCATCTGGGGATAGGCTATAGGGGAGAGAGCGCACACAAGAGTCATCAGACCCTTCCCCACAGGAAACGCAGCCCTGCAACCCCACCCTTGCCCAGTGCTCCCCCAGCTGGGAGTAGGCTGCAGGGAAACAATGCACCCAGGAACTGCCAGACCCCTGCCAAGGGAGAACAGAACACACCTCACACTTCTACAAAGGGAGAACACAGCTATATGCCCCCTTCCCAGGGCTCCCCAAGTGGGGAGGAGACAGCACACACTCCTTCCCCTTGTCAAACCCTTTCCCAGATGGAATACAGACATGGAAGAGGGCAAGGAGCACACAAAAGAACTGTCAGACCTCTGCCCAGGGAGAATGGAGTCATGCACCCATCTCCCTCAGGAATAGGCAGCTACACATCTCCAGGACCCCAGCTGGGAGTAGGCAAGTGAAGATACAGTGCATACAGCCAAACACCCACTCTCCCTCACCCACCTCCCCAATGCCTACTGCAGCCCTCTCCAGCCCCACCTAAGAAACTCACAGTGCCATGTGGATGCTCAACGTGTCTGATAGGAGCCCCCAACAAGGCAGTCTCAATTTCACCCCCCACCCAACACCTTGTAGCAAAATGAGCAGCAGTTGCCCTTAGCAGGTGCAGAACACTGAGAAAGCCCCCAGCATGCGTAGCCCCTGGGAGCAGTGACGCTTGTGTGCACCAATCCTCACATGGGCACGCAGAAGAAAGTCCAAACTTTGCCCAGTGGCTCCTGCCAGCTTTTGCAACTAGCTCTCCTGGCCCTGAATTGACCCCTCTGGTTTTAAAATGCAGATTTGGCCTTTCTGCTTGAAACACTGACCAAACCAAAGCAATTCCAGGTGGAGGGACAGCTTGTTCAGTGCTGCCGCATGCAAGGCCTTGTCTGCACCAGGCACTACAGCTTGACAAGTAGGCAAACTGGGACAAACTGCAGAACCAGGAGCTCCCTTGACCCCTATCCATGACAACCTGCTGAGTGGTGTGGTGTGGAGTTAGTTTGAGCTTCAAGGACATGCCCTGCACCCCACTACATCTGGCCAGCTAGGGCACAGAGCAGTTGAGCTAGAGGACTCCACCCTGCCCCGGTCTAGAGCAGGGGCACCATGTCTCAAGCTCAGGCAGTGCTTTCAGCTTTGGGTCTCTAACATGTATCTAAGCTACTGGAGTCTGAAGCTGCTTTCATGCAGTTGCCAACATCCCAGCATTAACGCCAGAGGAAATGGGCCCCTTCTCTCTGCCCCACAACCTGGTATGAAAAGAGATCAGCTCTTTTATTTGAGGCAGCCGTCCCCATCCTTCCAAGTGGCCAGTGCTTCCTGCAGTCAGTGCCAAAGCTCTCCTCACCATACTAGCTCCTAGTCAGGTCCAGAAGGATGCTCTCTGCTATGCTAGGCTCGCTGAAGGTAACCAAGACCCATCTGTACCAGAGCCACTGTGCCACTTGCAAACTGACCACGGCTCCAAGCAACAAGGGACTCCAATGGGCCATCTGTTGCTGAGGGATGTACTCTGCCAGCTGCCTGGCACGCACCTGAGCACACCTGTTGCTGCAGGCACTTAACAATCCATTCCCTGTCTTAACATGTCTGCTTTGGAGTGAGGCCTCCACGGGGAACTCAAGATGCCTCTTTGAGGGGGCATCAGCTAAGATCAACCCCCTTCCCATATGGACACTGGCAGGAGGCTGCAGCACAGCTGCCACCTCAGCAGGAGGGGATATTCTTATCTCTGGGAGCAGCAGATGCAGAAGCCAAGTCCAGCTCCTCATGGGGGAAATCCCTTTGTCCTGACTACTTACTGGTCACAGCCACCAGGGCTGCAGCGCCCCAGCTCCTTGGTTTATGAGACAGGCACAATAGGAGCTTCTTCCCCTGAGACCAGAAGCGGGTGGATGAGGGTGTTTATTTAGACAGGGGCTGGGGACAGAGCAAGAGGCTCAGTCTGACACCCACCGCCTCTCCATTGATCTGGCAAGCTTTGGCAGCACCTCCTGCTCACACCATTATGTACTGTTATCTAACCCAGAGCAAAGGCCACTGTTTCCATAGCAACTAACCAGTCACATGGAGAGAGTGGGGGAGGGGGGCTGCCTCAGGTCAGCAGCAGAAGGACTCGTTTCCCTGAGGGAGAGGGCATGCTTCTGCTGGAAATCGTGGGCCCTACCTGGGGCAATGAGTGCATGTGTGGAAACAGGCGTCGCTGTCCGGTTCATGGCGTTTCCTCGGCCATCAACAATGCCAGCTGTGCCAGTACCACTGCCGCCTTCTCCCTTTTTAAGGTGCTCTGGTGCCGGCTCAGCTAGGCCCACTTTGACAGCAGGAGCTGGCCCTGTGCCTTTGCCCTGAGAGGCGTTGGAGACTGGCTGACTGCTGTTTGGAGCTGGCTTCATGGCCAGGGTGGGCAACTGCTGGGCTGGGGATGGAGCCAGCCCCTGTGCTACTGTCTGCTGCGTCCGCAGGGCTAAGTTCTGTACCTGCAGCAAGCAGAGGAGGGAGACATAGATTCAGTGGGGGTCACAGACATGTGGCAGCATCTCCCTTCAAATAGTCACACAGTGTCCCACTCCTCAATGAAAATGCAATGGTTTCTCTCTGTACTGACCCTTCCACCCCCCAACCCCCCGGGGATATGTGGTGGCCCTTCCCCTCCCTGCTTCTCCCAGGTAGCTCCTCCCTTGTCAGCTGACCCCTACTCAGCAGGAGCAACTTTGTTGCCCCTTTTCCTGGGTACCCACCTGCCTGTGCTGAAGCCCCTGGCACCCCAAACCACTGGGAACTCATCCCTCCATTCCTTTCCTCCCCCCTCCCCCTCAAGCCAGTGACCTCCTCCAGAGACCAAAAGCAGCTATGAGACTTCGTTCGCTCTCAGTGCATAAGCACCCTTTGCTAGGTAGACAACGTCCCAACTCCTCCACCTCCCCAAAGGCCAGTGTTTCTGGAACCCTCCCTTTCCTCTCCCCTCGCCCCTGTCACCTCCTCACCTGAGCAGTGGTGGTGGATGGCTGGGAGGTGGGGGTGGCGCCCTCGGGCTGCACCGTGGCGACTGTGGCCGTAGGTGTGAAGATAAGCTGGGGGGACAAAGGAACAGCACGGCCTAGGCTCCTAGCTACCTGCACAAGGTTACTTTGCTGGGCCTGGAAATCACAGGAAATGGGTTGCCTTATATGTCACCCGCTCCCGGCTCCGGCGCAGCAATCGCAGAGCTGCCCGGGGCTGGGACAGAGTGGGGCCTGCGAGAGCCCTGGGGTGGGAAGGGGGGGGGGGGAAATGATGACACTGGGTACAAGAAAGACAGTGTGCAAGGAAGAGACTGCAGGTATATGTAGGTTGTGTCAATGGCTTTGCATAGGCATGTTGTGCCTATCTCACTTTAAGGTCCTGTGTTCACATGAGTGGGGAGGTTAAAGTGAGGCTAAAGGTGGTGGGAAAGTACCTGCATCTGGGGTATTAAAGCAGTGAAAGAAGTTTCTATTTTGGGGTGGGAGCAATCATCTGTACAGGAATGTGGTAATGACCTCCACACCCACCCCCTCTTCCTAGATGTCAGTACTCCCTGCTTTTACTCTTTTCCTTTTTTGGAAGTGCTGCCTCACTGACTGCTTGTTATTCCAGCTCCCTCTGCTGGCAGTTCCCTGAAAGTTCCCCAAGGTGAAGATCAAGATCACAGAAGAGCTATTTAGTCCTTTGCTCCTCCCTGCTCATGGAACAAAAATGCAATGAGATGGTTACCCTACAGTAACTTCTGTGAAGTAGCTGCCCTCGTTCATGAGGACAAGCCACATGTGTCAAGCACTGCAGGTGGAGCTATAGCTCCAGCACTAGAAGGGAGCTGCTCATCTCTGCAGTGTCACAGCAGCAGCAACAAAGCCACCTTTTCTGACTAGCCAGGCAGCCTGCACCCCACTGACCACCTGATGCTCTAGAAGGGGGGGGGGAAGAACCATAGGAAGTGTTCCAGTAATGCGATAGTTACTGGCTGGTTGCCTTGGAATCTGGAGTGAGCATGTGCACTCTCTTGCTTTGATCCTACTCAGTACCTGCACCTTCCTTCAGCTCTGGTCCTGCCAAGCCCCTGCTCTGTACACCCAGTACCTGCACCTCCTCACCAGCCCTGTCCCTGCCAGGCCCCTGCTTTGTGCTCCTGCCAAGTGCCCGCACCTCCCTCCAGTCATGTCCCTGCAACGCTCCTCCTCTCTCCAACTCGTCTGGGCATGCTGTGCTCCAGCTTATCGCTTGCCTGCCTTTGACCCAGTGCTGTTTCCTGTCTTAGCCCTTGCCTTCCGAGGCCTACCCAAGTTCTTTCTCTGCCTGATTCCTGCTGAGTCTGTTTCCTCATTCTTCCTGGCTTGACTTTACACTCCCCGCTATCTCTGACTGCCTCCCAGCTACTAGCCTGTATTCATTACCAACTCCAATTCCAGCTCCTTCCTCAGCTACCTTCTGGATTCCAAACTGTGGCCTCAACCCTGTGGCTGCCCAGGGAGGAACAAAAAAGAAAATTTGCCCTGCACGTCACACAAGGAAAGGCTGCACAACAGACTTTCCCTTCCACTAATGAATAATGCTAGAACAACATGTCTCTGGCTATTTATTTAAGAGGAAAAAATAATTACTTCCCAAGAATTCCAGCCTTCTACCTCAGGCTCTGGATACCTCTGGGACCTTGTCAGGTTATGTGCATGTGTATCCCTGGCTTTGTGCGTGCGCTCCTGGCTATGTGTATGTGCCGGATGAGTGTGTGTGTATGCATATCCGTCCACATGCCTCTGGCTCTGCATGTGTGTGTTTGCACATGCACGTATGTTTCACAGGCACTGAATGTACACATCCCAGACTACACATATATGTCACTGGCTGTGTGTGTGCATCTCGCTGTCTGTACGTATGCGCACTTGTATAGTCACTGGCTGGTGTGTGTGTGTGCACACGTCGTATGCATGTGCACTTGTATGGTCGCTGGCTGGGTGTGCAGGCACTAGTACATATGTGATGGTAGCTCAGAGAGTGTACGTACGTGTGTCTACACACATATCTTGCTACCTACCCCTCCCTCACCATTCCCGACTCTCATTCCTGTTCCAGTGCCCTGCCCCTCCTCCCCAGGCAGTATTTTACTGCTTTCTCTTTTCCAACACAGCAGTTCTAAGAGGAAGAGATAGTCAACTGGGACAGGCAGGTGGGAAAAGCAGAGCCAGTGTGTGTAGCTGCCTCTTACCATCTGGGCGCGCAGGTACATCTGGGCCTGGCTGGCGGTCAGGGTGGGGTTACTGGCATTGCCCAGGAGCACGGCCTGCTGGGTGATGCCCGAGGCAGCAGCCGAGTTCACACTCTGGGCCCGGTTGATGAGCTGAGCAGCAGCGGGTGACGTAGCTAGGTTTATCTGGGGAGAGAAGGGGGAGTCGTGGGCTGAGACAGGCTGTGTGAGACAGGGCCTGCTCCAGCCTTGTAGGAACTTTCCCAGGCTTTCTGCTGCTGCTTTGCCTGGGGAGAGCTCTCCCATAGCTCAGAGGGGCGGGGGCTTGGTTCTCATGCCCCAGAGACACGTTTGCAAGTTACATGGCGATGGTGCATGGTGATGTGGAGAAGAGCTGAAGGAGCCAATAGTCCTTCCTCCACTGCCCCTAGCAGAGCAAAACAGGGAGCCCAGGAAGAGGGCAGCCATGCCAAGTAGCTGAGAGCTTTCATGTGATTTACCGTGGGCTGCTGAGGCGGTGTTTGCGTGGGGCCACTGTTGCCGGAGGAACCACCCTGCCTGTTGGCTGCCAAACTTGCCTGGAAAAAAGAGAAAAAATGATTGTGACAGTCAACTCTTATGCCCAAATCCAAGGAATGGTATAGCAGCCTGTCCCCAAAAGCCTTCCCTCCCATAGAAGACAAGGCCAGGAAAGCCAGAAGAATTGTTCAATAATTAAATTACAACCACAAGCCACGGAGCATCTCTCATTTAATTGCATTCAATCCAACCCAACCCGCCCACAGCAATACGGCCACAGCCATGCTGCCTCCATGTGCCAGGGACGATGCAGCATGCAATTGAAAGGAAAAACTGGGCTCTTACCTTTGATTTTCCTTCTGAGTATTTCCCTGGGCTGCAATCCCATCTACTGGGGCACTTCCCTTTTCTGACCTGGAGGAGACCAACTTAACCGACTCTTGTCAGGCCAAGATATTGGACTGCCCCTCCGTATCCGACTATAAACCAGTCACCTAAGAGACTCCAACCAACACTCAACCTGGCAGAGGAACCTCCCTGAAAGAAGGCCTGTGCTTCCAGCACACTATCTATCTAGATCATTGCAAGTGGAGTTCTAGGCAAAAGGGGAAAAAAACACACTAGTCCTTGGGGACAGAAGGTAGCAAACAAAAAATATCTTACACACAATAAATATCAAAGCGAGGGAGGGAGGGCTGGCCAGGGAGATACTTCAAAAGGAGAAGTCACAGGTAAAACAGCCCAAATTCCCCCTTTTCAATCTATCTTCCTGGACAGGAGCCCTGACTGATGGGATGGATGAGAGTAGTGGAGACAGGTTACACTCCAGGATGGGGAGACCCAGGTCATGAAAAAAAAACCTCACAGCCAACCAAGGCTGCAAAACTTTCACAGCGTGGGATTTTCTGCCAAAAGCTGCATCTGCCAATGAATACATGGGACTCTTGTAAAGCCATGTGAAAGTGTGGATTGAGTACCCTGTTGCAGCCTTACAAGCTTTTTCATAAAATGCTGAGTTCATGATGTTAATGCTCCTTCAAGAGAATGAGCTGAAACGTGTTGATGTCCACGGTGACCAGTACCCTGAGTGGGTCCATCATGGGAAAACCTTTTGTAAAATGGTCCATGTCTGCCATTAAAGTGATGACTACTTGACCTGCAGGGGGACTGCCACTCAGGGATACTGAGTCAATGTTATTGGGTTCTGGAAAGGTCTGAGGAATTACTGCTATGCCTGGAGATGGAAGCATGCTCACTGCAGATAGTCTATCCAAGTTACCAGATACCCCAAGAGCTGGGTTAGCACCTCCTGGGGGGATGACACTCTGAGAACTCTTTGAATCAGATCCAGCACCTCCACCTGATGGTTGTGGGAGATGAACACTCAAGGATGTTCATAAACACTGAAGGATGTTCCTGCCCAAGGCAGGATGGGTGTGGGGTATCAAATTTTAAAAATAAATAAAATAAACCCCTTGGAAAGATCAGGTAATGCTTCTCCCAGTGGATTTGAAAGCCATGCCACTTAAGACATCTGATAGTAACCTGAAGCTCCCTCTCAAAGAAGGCAGACCTCAGCAACACATCATCCAAGTACAGGTAGATGCAAATGGCCTGCTGTTGCAGGACCACTCCTAGTATTACCAGGCCCTGGGTTTACATTATGGGCAATGTTGGAAAACCAAAGGGCAAGACACTTTATTGGACACCCCATAGAAAAAAATAGAGAAAGTTCAGAGTGGAGCAACAGTGATGGTAAAAGGGTTTGGAATACAAATCATATGAGATGAGATTGAAGGATTTGGGTATGCCTAGCTTGGAGAAAAGATGACTAAGGGTGAATATGATACCTGGGCCTACAGGTAGACGACAAGTTGTCCTGGGGTGAGATGGCAAGTAGTACCAACCTTGCCTCCATCCTTATTTTTCTGATGTGAGTAAACTTATTGAGCCTCTTCAAACCCAGAATGGCTCTCACCCCCCCACTTTGGAGAGCAATGGAATACCATCTTAGCACTTGCTAAAGCTTCAGAATGGGCTTGCTTGCCCTGATGCAGGGAAACTGCCCTATAGTCAGGGACCCGAGTTGACTGCACCAAAAAATCTTAAATTCTGCAACCAGTGAAGCCAAATTCTGCAAATTCACATTAATATTTACATTATTAACTTGATTTGCATAATTATGCATGCTGGGAAGCAAATTTGCAATAGGTTTGACATAGAATCACAACTTTGCTAGTCAAACACAACTCAAATCCTCTGAAATTTCAGCACCTCCCTCACGCAATCATAGGGCCTTCAGACCCCACCCACCCACAATTCATCTCCCAGGGGCCTATTTACCCTTGGGTCATGGTCAAGATTGGCTGATTCTGCAAGAATCACTTCAAATTGCAGCAACGCAGTCAACTCGGGTCCCTGCCTATAGTTATGCACCATTCAGTGGCTCTGCTGGTTGCCCCTGGTCCAAGGTTAACAGAACCTTGCCCAAGGTTAACAGAACCTTGCCCAGGTTTACACAGGCTTGGTGGGGGACAAGAGCCATTCCTGAGCCTCTGAGGAATCATTAGAGCTCCCTTCCTCCAGAAAAGTCAGTACAGTCAGATTGTGATTATGAGGACCTGTGTAAGGATCCAGCCTTGAACCCCCATCCTCAGGGATTTTGGAGCAGAAGCCGGCCTCAGCCAGCCTCTGACCCAGCCACTCTACCCAAGAGGCCTCCCTGCCTTGCTTTTTCCACGCCCCTCCTTGTCTGTCTTCAGTCCCTTGTCATGCCTCCCAGCTTCCTGGTTGGCTGTTAGCCAGCATATAAGGCTTGCTGGTAGCACCAAAAAGCTAGGTAAAACTCCTATCTCCTTATCCTCTTCCTGGCTTTTCTCTGCTCTTGCTACCACATCCTTGCCCTCAGTCTTCCACTCCTGTCTTGTTTTCCAGCCCTAATCCCAATGCCCTTCACCCCAAACCCCATGTCTGCCCATGTCCTGGACGCCCCTCAACCTGCAACCTGCACTAGGATCTCTCCTTGTGTTGGCAATTAGCATTCACAAATTGTCTGTAGTGGAGGCCTGACTGACTCGGCTTCTTCATGATAACTTGATCCCTCTGAACTAGGATTACCGAGGCTGTAAATTCTTGTGAACTTGTAGATGAACTTCTGTGATGCCTTTGTGCCATCCATGGAGGGCTTGATTGAGAGGGGACTGCAAGGGATACCTATTCCCCCCTCCAATGCTGGCTTTTGTTTTGTAAGAAGGCCAGGTTCCCTATGCTTTGGGGGAAGGGTCACTCTTGGGTCCCAGCTGTGGTGCTGCTGCCACCAGGTTCCATGATAATAGGGACCTGGACTGCCTATGTGTGGTCAGGAGTAGGGGGGTGAGGATTAGGATGAGGCCAGATTCCTCTCTTTTCTTGAACCCAAGACTGTGGTTGGAAAGGCAGGGCTGAATCTGCAGTGCTGCTTTGGCCTTGCTGTTTGCCAGTGACTTGCCACTCCCATAACCTGGTGAAAGGGATGGGTGCATTTAAGAAGAGAAATGGCTTCAATAAGATGCTGATCACCTCAGCTCTGTTGCAGGAATGGAGGAAGTGCAAGGGGAAGCTGTTCTCCAAGCCCAGGTGCTCCTGCTATGCCCGAGGTCTGTCACACTCCTGGGCCCTGACTAGAAGGAAGGGCTGGCCTGTTCCTGGTCTCTGTCTTGCTATTAGGCCAGCAGGTCACAAACAGCATCCTCTTGAGATGGGAGAACAAAGAAACAAAGGTGGAAAGAAGGGAGGATCTTCTCCCCTTAAAGTGCTTCCCCCCCACCCCCTTAAAAATAAAAAACGGACAGAAGCAAAAAATAAAGGGAGCCTGAGGCAAAATGCACGACAGTCGGCTTTATCAAAGAAGGAGTTCTTGAGCAATCCCGCTGAGCCTGCATTTACTGCACAGAGGCAAATGGGTTCTGGTAGAGAAGGGCAGTCCTATCCCTTAGCTGGACTGGAAATCAGTCAAGTCTGCTTCCCCTCCAGGTCAGAGATAGCAAGCACCCAACAAGTAAGGACTGCTGTCTGAGGGGACAGGGTGAAAATGCAGGTGCCCCATGCTCAGTCCTTCAGGCCCTGTATCTTTGCACACTGTACTGGCATTTTGAGAGGTGTTGATTCTGTCTCGCATCCTGTCCATGCTGAACCAGAGAAAGTGAGCAGTGGGCAAAGCCGCCTCCAGCCTGCCCTGTGCTTTCGGATCTCTGCCTGGAACCCAGGAGTGCACTGTCAGCCTCTCTCACTACGTAGCTACCCAGATCAAAATCAGATCCAAACCAAACACGGGGGGATGAGAGATCAGTTTGTTTCCCAGAGGCAAATCCCTGCCCTGCCCCCCTGCAGGTGCCTCCCCTGGTACATGAGCTCTGTGGCTTGGGAGGCACACCTACCAGCAGCAGGCATCCCCTGACCATGCTGTTGTGGGCCCATGTGGACGAAAGCAATGTGCCTGTGGGGATGGGCACAGGTTGACTGAGATTAGAGTCAGGAGACAACATCCACAAGTGGGAGCAGATAAAGCTACGTGGCAGAGTGCCATGTTTCCCCAATGCAGTGGTGGCCTCGGCCACACAGCCTGGATACTCTTGGCTGATGCTGGGAACAAACATGAAGCCTCCAGAGTGAGCTACATAGGGAAGCTCAGCCACTGAGGGCAGACACAGAATAAGAGCCTATATGGATCATGGGCACAGAGGGGACCCGGCACTGCAGCAGGGTCTGAGGGGCAGGGCTAGATTGGCCATCCCTGCCCATCACTTTACAGGAGGCAGTACTGATGCCAGTGGGGATGGATGGTGTGAAGCCAGACCCAAAGCCTGACAAGATCAGGGAAGGCAGCCAGCCAGGGAGCCGAACCCCATAGTCACGCAAGCTCTTGTGTCAGTAGAGCTCCGATAACAAGTCTTTCCTTTCTCCCCACCCCATACCTGCTGCACAGCTGCCAGGCTCTGGAGCTGTGCACTGCTGAGGTGTTGCTGCTGTAGGGCAGCGGTCTGCAGCATGAGGTGCTGCTGCTGGGCGGCGTACATCTGCTGCAGGTACTGCGCCGCCGTGTTGGGCTGCCGGTGCAGAGCCTTCTGGATCACCTGGCAGGAGGAAACACGAATCTATCAGTGCAGGTTCCCCTCACCCTGCTGTCATGGCCCTGCACTGTTCTTGCTTCCAAACTGGATCATCCCCAAAGCCCAATTAGCCCAGTAGCCCACTGTTAACAATGGCAGCACTCAGTGCTGCAGGGGAAGGGCAAAAGCCCTGCAGGGGTAGGTGTAGGACACCCCAAACCTCCAGTAGCCGCAGAAGCTAACAGTATTAGTCCTAGAGCATGAATCTGTACATGCCCCTGCAAGAGCAAAGAACCACCACGAACTTCCCCACATTCCAAGAGCCAGGCATACTGTTTAAACCTGCCTATGCTACGGCAAACTCCAAGAACTGGGCAATACCTGCTCCCCACCTTAAATACTACCAAAGAAAACCCTTCTGTATGCATTACCTTTCCTGAGGGGTTGAGGGCATGAGAGGAAGCGAGCCCCATGGCAGGTAATAGTACAGTACTAGGGGTGCTCCAATAAATTAAGGATGAACACCATAGACGCACTGGAACAGAACAGATCAGCTCCCTTTCCAGCAGTTTTGGTAGCAGTAACTATTCAAGCAGGGACTGCTCTTCTCATCCTCAGAGAGGTCCAGTTCTGCCTGGAATCTCAAAACTCCATGTATGACCAGCACTCTGTGGCAGCCTCCTCTTGCAGGTTGATGGCCCGTTGCACAAACAATATTTTGTATGGCCTGGTTAGTATTTGTCACATGGCTCAGGCCCTGCTCACATGACACAGCTACCCCAAGCACATGGCCATTTTCATGGTACTACGGGGTAACTTTTACTCAAGGCAATTTACCCTGTAGTAACTGCCCATGTTAGAAGCAGAAGTTGGTCCCTCCTGCATTCCTGGGATACAACTATACTGGAAGACAGAAGCCTGCGGGAACTCTCCTGGCTGGGGTCCATTACTCTCCCAGGAAAGTGCCCCAGCTAATTTGCATGCTCATGTGACCATTTGGCAGATGTGTTGGTGAAGTGTAAATTTGGATCTAGCCAGTAAAAGTTTGATTTCAAAGCATGTAAAGACAGAAAAAGAAGAGGCAGGAGCTCTAGCTAACTAAATCTGCAAGAGTGGCAAAATTTATCCAGAATGAAACCAAACTGTCTGGGTTTGGAGGCTGCCCCTGGTACAGCTGAGAAAGCCAGAACTCTCCCGCACAAAGTGTCCCCCACACCACCACCAGCCAACCCTGATAGGAGCTCTCCTGCGTGGGGGAGGGGCAGGTCAAAATGTTAACTGGGATCAGAGAGGTCATGAAGTTCTGAATTCTCACAAGCCTCTTGTGAGATGTGGGGGCATATACGGCCAGTAGCTGCCCCATCCATCACTGATCAGGATACACCCCTCCCCCCCAATTCTTTTCTGCTCTTGGGAATCCATCACCCAGCTGACTGCTGCCCATTCCATCTGGCCATCTCTCTGGCTTAGGGATCAGGGAAGTAACTGACAAAGCCAGAGGCAGCTGAAGGGCTGGGGATTTGAAAAATATTTCAGACAGAAGCTGTTGCTCTCTCCTTTTACCTGCTGGGCCTGGAGCTCAAGAGCCTCATCCTGCCCCAACAAATGACACCCAGAGCCCTGGTCACAAAAATCCCTAAGCTGCCTAAGAAGCTGGAGAAGTATCACACCATCTTACTGATGGCTAAATGGAGGCTCAGAAAGGGAGGATGTAAAGACAGGTGGAAGGGATGTGTCTCACTCTCTGAGATAGGGTCCAAGTGAACAGTCCTGCCTTACTTTGGCCCCCATAATTTCCATGGCACCAGCAGGGGTCGGGGTCTTCCTCTCCCCCCCCCCCCCTTTACTCCCCAATGGCATTTGAATTTCCCAAGAGCTGGTCAAGCAGAAGCATTCTCAGAGTTCGGTCTACAGTGGAGCACTCCTCCCCAAAGCGATGTGCCTTCAGGAAGGTGTGGTGAGTGCTCATTGATCTGAATGTTGTATTCTGGAAAAGAAGCAGCTCCACCCTGCCTTCACATTTGGAGTTCTACCCATTCACACCACAGTCAGTAACTGGACACACTAAAGGAGTCCCAACCTCACACCTGTGAATCTGAATCTTGCCCCTTCCGGCTGCTGAAAGAGAGTCATGAACAACTGGTGCTGTTCCTGCTCGAGGGAGCTAACACTTCTAAGGGAAGAAGTCTTCCCTTCCCACTTTAAACATTCAGTCATCTGGCGAGCCCTAAGGAAACCCACCCTGGGTATCATATCAGCCTTATCACCTTCCTGTTCCTGAGCAAGCTCATCTAACCAAAGCCAATATTCTGGATGCAGTCTCAGGGCAGGACACAGCAGAGGCAATTTCAGTGGCACCAATGTATGATCCCTCGTGCCAGCAAGCAGAGTGCAGACACTAGTTCTCATCCACTCAGTCTTCTCAAAAGCCTTCAGTGCTGTCATCCCTAAGATACATCAGGCAGCTGGGATCAGGAATGCTCTAATGATTTAAGTCCTTCCTGGGAGAAATCACCCCCAATGGGCAGGAATGGGAAACTGCTCATTCACTTGTGGAGTCCCATCAGAGTCAATCCTGTCTCCTGTTCTTTTCAGTATTCATATGCAGTGGATACCCACATTCAGTATCACTGTAAGAACTGGTAAGATGGCACAGACTCAGGTGCCAGCAGTATGCAGGAGTTGCACAGTTCTACCCATCTGTTGTGACATAAAACTCTGTTGCTGCCTGCCTCAGTGCTTGGACAGGATCAGCCCATGGGTGAAAAGCAGCTAAAGCTGGACCCAAGCAAGATGGAGGTGATGCTGATGGGGAAAAGGCAGCAATCAGTGGGGCTTGCAGTCATGGTGGTCTGCTTTGGTGGAAGGCATACACCCAGCTTCACAAAAATCTTCATTCATCCACTGTCACTAAGCTTTCGCGTTGAAGTGTCTCCAAACAGTGCTTTCCCCCATGTCTGCTTGGCAAGAAGGCTTCATCGAGCCTGAGGAACAATGGCCCAGCTTCAGCTATTCACTTCCTGCCTGGATTACAGCAATACCGTGTGCCTGGGCATGTAGCCATCAGCCTGGAAGAAACTCTAATAGCTCAAAATGCAGCAGAATGGGCTTCTGCGAGCACATCTGACCTGTTCTCCAAAAGTCAAGGCTACAGCCATTAGCTTCAAGCCACTTAATGCTTTAGGGCCACAATACCTAAAAGATCACCTAAAGCTTTGGCATGGGAACTGTGGACAAGGCCTCCACTCCTCAGACCCTGTGGAACTGTCTGCAGCAAGAGCTATTCTAGATGAGCTGGACTGGATTACACTTAAAGTCCCTTCCAACCTTACAGTTCTATGATTCCTCTGGGCAAAAGAGTGAGCTTGCGCAAACACCCATTCAAGTCTGTGGAACCTCCTCCTACAGGAAAAAAGAACCATCACAAATTTCCCCCCCTTTCACTCCAAGTGCCAGGTGTACTTCTCCTACCTGACTGCACTAATGCAACCTTCTCGCTCCTTCCCAATACAAATCCAAAGCACAATCTTTCAGAAAGAATGAACCACATGGAAGCCAGTACTTTAATGCTCTATTCTGATACTATGGGGATGGACATCACAGAAGAGACCTTTCTCTCTATCCATGTTCCAAATGCAAACAGGAGTGACACAAACACTTTGCAATATACAGGATGCTGTAGTCTGTTGCAGCTGCTGAGAAATCTTGTAATGCAAACACAAACTTCTGTAAAGCAACTCCAAGTCACTGTGCAGCAGTTAATTCCTCTGTTTTCAAGAGTTATTTCCCTAGCACTGACAGAGTTCTTGTTCACACAAACTGGTTCAGTAGCAGTGGCTGCCAACATGCAGTTTGTCCACAGGACAACAATGTGTGTATTATTACATGGTGTTTGTGTAAAAATGGCTTCAGTTCTGAAGCAAAGGGGAGTGCATGGCTGGCATTTTTGTTCCTACATGTCTCTCCCCAACCCCCATTTGAAGATGAAGCAGGAAAGACATGAACTGCCTGAAACTTCACTCCTTATTGACATTATCTAAAGGTAATATGATAATGGGTTGGCACAGAAAGTGTCTCAAGTCCCCAGTAGGAGTCATTCCCTGCCCTGGGGCTTTACACACTGTCAGCCCCCGCAGAGATACCAGTTCATGCTGGATCTGCATTCAGAAGCCATGTCACTGGCAGCATCCAACTCCCAAAGCTCACTCTAAGCAATCACTAGCTGCTCTCCCCTCCAGACACACAAAGACTCGCATAGAAAATCAGCTACTTACTCCTGGCTGTGGCGTCTTCTCCAAATTAGAGGCAGAGGATGGAGAATAAATTGCTGGCCTCTTTCAGAGCCTGTGACCAGGTCTGCTTGCAGCTGCCAGAGGGGCCCGTGACCAGAGCAGCACCCAGGTAGGGAGCCCCTGGCATCATGGAGCCCCTCTAAGTATGAAGCCCTCCAGCCTTCAAGGAATCAGTGGTTGAAAGAAAGGACCTTTCTCTTTAGCAACAAAAGCTGCCAGAAAGTGGCAGCCCCCAAGTGATGGTAAAAGGAGGGAGCCTTCTCCAGGAGCTGACATGCACACACAGGCTGTTCCCTGATCCCAGACCCACCTTTCAGTGTGTGATTGGCTGCAGAGAAGCCCTATGGAGCACAGGAAGAATAGCTCAGCGCAACCCGAGTGGGGGACAAAGGGATGTCCTCTGACCTCCCTCCCCCCCTCCCCTCCGATACATACAAGGAGGAGGAGATGAAGCAACAACAGTCACCATTCAGACCTCGCAGCCTCCTTTAGATCTGCGGCTCTGCCAGCCTCCTTACAATATGGTTCAGGCACTTGCCTCCTCCCCCACCAGAAGCTTCCCTCTCCAATTGTGATGCTCTGTCACAATTCAAGTTCCTGCTCTTCACTGGTTCAGGGGGCCCTCCCCAAATGTGCACAAATTAGGAGACTGGCATCAGGATCCTGAGCAGTTTGGAACAATACTATATGCCAGGCGCTCTGTTTAACATGCTGCACTTGGGGGTCCAAGCAGGGCTGGCCTGGGACCAGACACATGCCCAGGGTGGGTGTCTCCAGAGGGGTTGAATGGGCTGTTGAAAGCTCCATGCTGATGGGAGTTACCAGCTACCCACCTGTCTTGCTTCTTCCATCCCACCCCTACGTGACGATGCAGGGAATGGGGCACAAAGGTTGGCAGGCAGGTGAGGGGCCTGTAAAATGCAGCAGCTGCATTTTATAGGTAGCCTTGGTTCTAAGCAACCAGAAGGGGTAGTAGTAAGTTTGGGTGAAAACAGACATGATGCTAACCACCCTTTAACCACCCTTGGTGGTTATTTATGCATGTTGCAGGGCTGTATTGGTGCCCTATGCAGCCCTGAAACATGCATCAATAACCACCAAGGGTGGTTAAAGGGTGGTTAGCGTCATGTCTGTTTTCACCCTTTGTGACTAAAAGCTGAAACTGCCCCAGTTTCAGCAACTGGTGTTTGGAGAAAGTCCCCAAACCCGCTGGACTGGCACTAAAATTGCTGGAATGGGTAATGCTGTCATTGGAGTGGCAGGCAGGCAGCAAATAACCTCTTGAGTGTTGAGAATGTGCACAGCAGACTCCCATGTGTGATAATTTACCCAAGGGTTAAGAAATACCCTGGAATCAGGTGAACTAGGTGCCTTACTACCCTGCATGATCCTGGCAGCGGGAGAGAGCAGAGACAAGAACAGCTAACCCCTAGGTAAATTTTCTCTACCCCTGTATTATCTCCCTAACATTTACACAAGCAGCAACATTCTTTGGGGTAGGGTGTGGTAATATACCCAAGGGTAAAGAATGTAAGAACATACTCACTGCCAGACCAGATCAGACCAATGGTCCATCCAGCCCAGTATCCTGTTCCTAGCAGCAACAGCACTGGATGCTTCAGGGAAGTGCACAACAGGCCATAATGGAGTGATCCTTTCCCTGCTATTCATGCCTAGTCCTTGGCAGTCAGAGCTCTGACTTCTGACTCCATAGTCATTGGCAGACCTGTTCTCTAAAAACTTATCCAAGTGTTTTAAAACCTAATTATACTATTGACCTTCACATCATCCACTCACAATGAGTCCCACAGATTAATTGCCTATTGAGCAGAAAAAGCACTTCCTTTTGTTTTAAATCTGCTGTCTATTAATTTCATGGGATGTCCCCTTGTTCTTGGATTATGAAAAAGGGCAAGACCTCATCACCCTATTTATTTTTATTTATTCCTGGCCAATTGTTCTCTGGAGTTGATGGATTCTGGGCATGCTCTCTGGCTTCTTATGTAGTCGGAAGGACAGGGCTATCTGAGGGTAGGGGGCAGCTACTCAAGTGATTGGGGATGGCAATTAGTGTCTGTTCCCCTGTCCTGGAGTTGGTTATAAACAGCGATTCCATTTTTGCAGAAACTTCTGTGAGAACAAAAGAGTTTGGGTCTCCCTCCCCCCCTCAAAAAATTCTTATCAAAATCCTAACCAGACCAAAAAACAAAACAAAAAACCACCAAACATCTGTACATGCACCACCCTTATTTAAAATGAACAACAAAAATTCAACACAAAATGATTAAGGGCAGCTGATTTGCACATGCACAAATTGACTGCCCTTATTCAAAATGCTGCTTTCTTTTTGAATAAGGGTGGTGGCTACTTTGCGCATGCATGGGTGGTTTTTTAAATTTAATATTTCATTGGAATCAGGACAAAATACTGATTGGTTTGGTTTTCAATCGGAATGGGTGAACTGGCCCATTGTGATAAAAAATGGGAACAATCGGATTTCAAAGTTCACCCTACCCTGTCCCCCCTCCCTTCGTGCCTCAGGGTAGCTGGAGGCTGAGGCCAGTGGAGCCCCTGATCTGTCACTGATGCTGCTAAGTGCAAGGTCAGCAGCAAATAAAACATTTACCATCTTTGATTTTATTCAGGATAAGGCCACTGACCTCATGTGCATTACTGAGACCTAGCTGGATGAGGTATCTGGGCCAGCATTGGCCCAAATGGCGCTGGCCAGGTACTTGGTGAAGCATCAGCCTACTATTGGGGGACAGGGGTGGTGGAGTGGCACTGGTCTGTAAGGACAACCTAGTCTATAGAAGCTGGTGCCTGCCTTACCCAACATAAAGTGTATTAATTATTATTATTATTTATATAGCGCAAGCATTGTACCTGGCTCTTTACAACTGTTGAAAGTAGGCAGGGCCCGTGCCCCAGGTAGTTTACAATCTAAGAGAAACAAGGGAGGGGACGAGGGATGGGGGCAACAGAGGGAGAGATGAGGATAGTTCACCTCGTGTTCAAGGCCTGGGATAGACTGGGGATACTGCTTGTGTACAAGCCACCACACGGCACAGTGGGTTCCCTGATGAAGCTGGCCAAACTGGTCTCGGAGATGGTGTTGTGGTCACCTCAAGTGCTTTCTGAGGAGATGGAATGCGCATTCTTTGTCTCTGCAGGTAAATCTGGGAGTCAAAAGACATGCAACTTCTGTCTCATGGGAAGGGGGGAAAATGCGGGTCTTTGCTGGCAAACATACGCATCCGGCAGGGTGGTGAAAACCTACTCTGCCGGACGTGCATGTTTGCTGGCAAAGACCTGCACTTTTGCCCTTCCTATGAGACAGAAACTGTATGTCATTTACCTCTCAGAGAATCCCATGGGGTTTAAGGCTGCACATTGCCCACCCCCTTGTCTCATTGGAAAGCACCCCTAGACTTATTGTCTTTGGTGATTTTAACATACATATTGAGGTTAACCTTTCAGGGCCAGAGTGGGACTTTGTGGCCTCATGACAAACATGGTTATATCCCAAAAAATATCTGGCTCAACACAAAGTGGGACATGTTGGATTTAATACACTGCACTGGCCTGGAAAAAAGGGTTCCAGTTATTGTGGGGAATCATTATGACACCATTGCCATGGTTGGACCATTACTTTCTAGGGGCCCAGATCCCTGCCCTCCTTTGCTGGTAGTGAACTAGGTTGATCTGTCCTTGGAGACTAATGAATCCAACAGGATTCCAGAACTCTCGGGAGTGGGGTGTGGGTTGCCCGCTGACCTTGATGGTTGCTCTGTCGATGGCTTGGCTGGTTTGTGGAACTGCATGCTGACCCAGGCTATTACATGACGGTACCCCAGCATCCATTTCCACCACAGGAGTCCCTGGTATATGGAGGACCTGAGGCTGCTAAAGCAGGAAAATAGGCAGTTAGAGCACAAGTGGTGCTCAACTTGTACCGAAGTCACCTGACTGTAGGAGATTGTTCTTGAAGGACTGGCTATGGTGAAGAATGCTTTCTGGATGGTTCTTTGTAGACACTATGGCAGTGGAGAAGAAGAGTTGTTCTGAGTGGTGAACGGTCTGGTGAATACTGGTTGTCTCCACCTGGAACTGGAGCCATTAATTGCTTGCTGTGATGAATTTGCTACATACTTTAAAGGCAAAGTTGCTCATATTTGGCACAACTTGGTAACTGTTAGGCTGTGTTCTCACCTGCGGCGGCGGTGACGGCAGTGGCAGGAGCAAGGGAAGACGTGGCACCATGGAGGAGCCGGCCGACGGGAAAAGAGCCGGTGCGAATGGGGATCTGCCGTGGCTTCTCTCGCGCATGTCAGGGCAGGATTTTGCACCCTGACATGCATGAGAGAAGTTGCGGCAGATCCCCATTTGCACCGGCTCTTTTCCCATCGGCCGCCTCCTCCGCGCTGCTGTGTCTTCCCTCGCCCCTCCCACTGCCGCCGCAGGTGAGAACACAGCTTCGGTTTGGGTGCAGAATCAAAGGTTGGTGTGGTGCAGTTTTGTCCAGTTTACTTGGATCAGCTTTAATTAGTGTCATCCACTGATTCAAAGGATGCACCTGGAGTTATGTGGGCAAACAGTTGTGAATTAGATCCATGCCTGTTCTGGCTGGTGAAAACTAGCCAGGAGGCACTGGGATCATTATTTAAATTTATTTATTTATTTAAAGAATTTTTATCCCGCCACATCTGCCATAGGCTAGCTTTGTCAATGTCTCCCTTTCGGAGGACAAGGTTCTGGATGGCCTCAAAATTACAGTTGTTCGGTCCTTGCTCAAGAAGCCATCTTTGGACATTGACATCCGTGCCAGTTATCAGCCCATCTCTAACCTTCCCTTTTAGAGAAAGTTATTGAATGGACAATCACCGTACAGCTTCAGGCACACTTGGATGCTATCAGATTCTTGGACCCATGTCAGTCTGGCTTTCATCCTGGGCATGGTACTGAGACCGTGCTTGTGCCTTGGTTGGTGATCTACACCTTGAGGTTGACAGGGGAAATTGCTCCCTTATGATCTTGTTATATCTTTCATTGGCCTTTGATATAGTTGACCATGACTTTTTGTTGACACAGCTGCAGGACCAGGCAAGTTTTGCGGGACTATTCACGTGGTTCCATTAAGTCCTACTGAGGAAGTCCCAGAGGGTGGTGATGAATGACTGCTCATTGTTCTCTTGGATCAGTTTTTACTGCAGAGGATGTTGGGGTGATACTAAGGTGGCCAGATATGCACGTTTTTCAGCCCTGCAAGCTGTATTTCTCATAAGTGTCCTCTAAAATTTGCATACCGGCCACCCTAAGCGACACCTACACCAGAACTATTTTTTGTTGGTGAGGAAATATCTGAAATTACCTTCACACTAGAATGATAATTTAAACAGTAGCAAGTCACCCAGGCCTGAAGCTATTCATCCAAGGGTACTAAAGGAACTTAAATTTGAAATTGCTTAACTATTTTCAGTAGTATATAACTTATTGCTAAAATCCTCCTCTGTGCCAGAGGACTGGAGATTAGCAAATGTAACCCCAAGGCCTCCAGAAGTGACCCTGGAAACTACAGACCAGTAAGCCTGACATCAGTACTGGGAAATGTGGAGACTATTGTTAAAAACAGAATTACTAGGTATATTGACAAGTATGATTTGATGGGTAAAAACCAGCATGGCTTTACTTCCCTCACTAACCTATTAGAATTGTATTTATTTTTATTTATTTATACAAGCCTTTGTAGCCCGCTCCCTCCTGCACAATGGCAGCTTGGGGTGGTGTACAACACAATTATAAAATAATAATAAAAACATCTAAAATATGACACAATATCAAAATATAAAATGGACATGGCGGTTTCAAGGAATAAAACAATAAAACCCACCCACCCCACCCTCTTCCTGAAGGCCTGGCGGAACAGCCAGGTTTTACAACATCTATGGAAAGAGGGGAGGTCCGAGGACAAACGGAGCTCCAATGGGAGGGAGTTCCACAGCCGAGGTCCGGCCTCCGAGAACGCCCTTTCTGCTGTCACCACCCGGCGTACCCAGGGGACCTTGAGCTGGGCGCCCCAGCAGACCACAAGGGTTGCAAGAAAACCCAAGGCCTATGGCGGTCTCGCAGGTAAACAGGACCCAAGCCATTTAGGGTTTTATAGGTCATAGCCAGCACCTTGAATTGGGCCCGGAAGACAAGAGGCAGCCAGTGCAGAGTACGGAGCACAGGTGTAATGTGCTCACGGCGGCCTGTCCCCGTCAGGAGGTGAGCCGCCACATTCTGCACTAGCTGCTACCTCTGGACCGTCGTCAAGTTCAGCCCCACGTAGAGCGCATTACAGTAGTTGAGTCGAGAGGTAACAAAAGCATGGATGATGGTGGCCAGATCCGAGTCTGAGACATACGGCCTCAGTTGTCACACCAGATGTAATTAGCTAAATGTTCCCTTCGCCACAGCCTCCACCTGACAATTCAGGTGAAGCTGTGGGTCAAGGAGCACCCTCAGACTCCGAACCTGGGCGGCCAAAGGGGGGCAGACCCCATCAATGATGGGAGCCACCACCCCCTCAGTCCTCCCCACCAACATCACCTTCGTCTTGTCAGGATTCAGTTTCAGACGGCTTGCCCTCATCCAGTCCCCAACAACTACCAAGCACCGGGTAAGCACTGAGACTGCTGGACCTGAGTAATTCGAAAATGAGAGGTAAAGCTGTGTATCATCGGCGTACTGATGACATCGTAAACCGAACTCTGTCATTTATATTTATTTTATTATTTATTAGCAAGATTTGTATCCCCCTCTTCCCGCCACAGAGAGGCTAACATCAATATATAAAAATATAAAACAATTTTAAACATTGTAAAACATAGTCAGTCATAAAAAGTAAAAACATCCCATCTCCCCTCCCCAACCCCACCCAACCCTACCCCTCTCCCTCACCAAATGCCTCATGGAACAGCCAGGTTTTGCAGTTCTTGCGAAAGGCCGGAAGGTCCGGGGCCAGATGTGCCTCCACTGGGAGGGAATTCCAGAGGTGCGGCATGGTCACCGAGAACGCCCTATTCTGCGTGGTCCCCCAGGAAACCTGGGGGACCTTCAGCAAGGTGCTCCCAGATGACTGCAGGGGCCAATCCAGAACCCGGGGTGGTGGTGGTGGTGGTGGTGTGTGAGGCGGTCTCGCAAATAAGCAGGGCCCAGGCCATGTAAGGCTTTATAGGTTAAAACCAACACTTTGAATCAGGCCCGGAAGACTATTGGCAGCCAGTGCAGAGATTGGAGCACTGGTGTAATGTGCTCCCTGCGACCCAGCCCCACCAGGAGCCGGACTGCCGCATTCTGCACCAGCTGCAGCTTCCGAGCTGTCACCATAGGTAGCCCCACGTAGAGTGTGTTGCAGTAGTCTAACCGAGAGGTAATAAAAGCATGGATGATCGTGGCCAGGTCCGGAGCTGAAGCCAGTGGCTGAAGCCGCCACACCAGATGTAACTGGCGGAAGGCACTCCTCGCCACAGCCTCCACCTGGAGATCCAGGCGGAGCTGCGCGTCGAGGAGCACCCCCAGGTTCTGCACCTGGGACGTCAGCGGAGGACAGACTCCATCAAACAATGGAGCTGTCAACTCCGCTGACCTACCCGCTAGCATCACCTCTGTCTTGCCAGGATTCTGTCGCAGTCGGTTAGCCCTCATCCAGTCCCCCACAGCTGCCAAACACCGGGTAAGCACCCAGACAGCTGGGCCTGGGTCGGTCGAAAATGAGAGAGACAGTTGGGTGTCATCCGCATACTGATGACACCTCACCCCGAACTCTCTGATCACCTCACCGAGCGGCTGCATATACATGTTGGAACAGGAGAGGGGACAGAACTGAAGCCTGTGAGACCCCATACGGGAGGTCTCGGTAAGATGAAAAAGAATCACAGAGTACCACCCGCTGAGTTCTTCCGGTCAGGAATGAGCAGAACCATTCAAGAACGATCCCGCCCACCCCCGCACTGTCCCACAGGCGCATCACCAACATCTCATGGTCAATGGTATCAAAGGCTGCTGACAGATCTAAAAGAACCAATAGGGTCGATCGACCCCGGTCCTTTTTTCGGCGAAGATCATCCACCAAGGCCACAAATACTGTCTCAGTGCCATGTCCCGGATGAAAGCCAGACTGTGAAGGATCAAGATAACTGAAGCAGTCAAGATGCCCCTGGAGCTGCTGTCCACTATCCGTTCAACAACCTTCCCTAAAAAGGGAAGGTTAGAGACAGGCCGATAGCTGGCAGGGGAGTCAGCGTCAAGCGATGGTTTCTTGAGCAGAGGCCGCACCACCACCTCTTTGAGACAGCTCGGCACTTTGCCCTCCCACAGGGAGGCATTGACCACCCCGGCCAGCAACGGCCCCAATGTCTCCCGGCAGCTCTTAACCAACCAGGACGGGCACGGATCTAGTTCACAAGAGGTGGCTCGAACAGCCCTAAGCACCCCCACCACATCAGCGGGCGTCACCGACTGAAAGTGATCCCATAAAATCGGACAAGCTGGGGCTTCTACACCCTCTACCTCCTCCACTGCATTTAATGTGGCATTGAGATCTTGGTGAATATGAGCAATTTTATCAGCAAAATAATCTGCAAAAAGGTCATAGCGGGCGGAAGATTACTCAACCCCCAGGTTGAGGGAGGCTGGACTGACCAGCCTCCGCACCACCCGGAACAGCTCCGCTGGACGGGATTTGGCGGCTGCTATGAGGGCAGCAAAGAACTCCCTCGTTGCTATCCGCATAGCCACGGCATAGGCTCGAAAACTAGCTCTATGTCGTAATCTGTCGGCTTCAGCGCGAGATCGACACCACCGTCGCCTCTCTAGCTTCAGGACCCGCAGTTCCTCAGAGAACCAAGGTGGTCTGCGGGGCCGCCATCTGGGCAACGGATGCCTGGGGGCCGTTTTATTGATGGCCTCCTTTAGCAAGATATTCCATAGCTCGATGAGGTCATCAATAAGGTGGTCATCAAGATCAGAGGATAACTCCCCCAGAGCACCTAGAAACCGCACTGGGTCCATCAGCGTCTGGGGGCGGACCATCCTAATAGGTCCTGCACCCTGCTGGGGGCAGACATGTGCTAGAAGGGAGGTCTGTAGGAGGTAATGATCCTCAGCCAAAGATTGCATATAAACGTTGAACAGGAGAGGGGACAGAATAGAACTCTGCGGGACTCGACACGTGAGATTCCAGGAAGAGGATGTACATTCCCCAAGAACCACCCGCTGAGTTCTCCCTGCAAGGAATGAGCGGAACCATTCAAGAACAATTCCACTCACCCTGGCCTGGTCCCGCAGCCTCGTCACCAGCAATTCATGGCCAACGGTATCAAAAGCTGCCGACAGATCCAGTAAGATAAAAATTGTGGATCTGCCCTGATCTAATTCACAGCGCAGGTCATCAACCAAGGCCACAAGTGCAGACTCCGTGTCAAACCCAGGGCAAAAGCCCGACTGTGAGGGATCAAGAAAACCAACCTGGTCCAGGTGCTCTTGTAACTGCTGGGCCACCACCCGTTCAATGACCTTCCCTAAAAAGGGAAGGTTAGAGACTGGCCGATAGCTGGCCGGGAAGTCAATGCTCAAAGATGGCTTTTTGAGTAGAGGCCGTACCACCACCTCTTTAAGATGGCTCAGCACCCTTCCCTCCCTAAGGGAGGCACTGATCACTCTCGCCAGCAATGGCCCTAATGTCTCCTGGCTGGCCTTCACCAGCCAGGACAGGCAAAGATCTAATTCACAACTGGACTGGTGGTCCCAGGTGGCCTGGACTGTCCCAAGAACATCCACCGCCTCAGCAGGTAGACCCCCTCCATGCCCAAGATGGTCTGCACAGGATACCTCCTCAGAGTCCAAGTATCCTTGAAAACAACGGCTACACCACTTCCCCGTCCCTCTGACCTGGTTTGGTGCTGTACAGAGTACCTGGCTGGAACAAGGTCAGCCAATACAGGTCCCAACTCATTGTCCAGCCAGGTCTCTGTAATACATATGAGGTCAGCCGATTGATCCAGAATCAATTCCGGGGTTGTAGTTGATTTATTACTGACCGACCTCGCATTCAACAGCAGCAGCTCCAGACCAGGGGCTCCTCTGATCCCGATCCCTGTATCACCTGCCAGGGGGCCTGTGTAAGGGACAAAAGTTAAACATCTGTCCCTCCTCACAGCTTTCCTTCACCTCCCTGAGAGACCATAATTATCCCGGCCCATCACGACCCCAATGGCCGTGGAAGCCCCCTTGGCCTGCTCCCCTCCCCTCCCCCCTGGTGGCCGTCCCCCCAAGGACATACCCTTCCCCTTATCCCTCCTCGTCTCCCCCCTCCCCTGCCCCCCTCTCACTGGGGGACCAGTACCCCCTCACCCTTGTTGAGTCATACCCCCCTCTCACTGGGGGGCCCTACCCAACCTTCCCCAACCCAGTCCCTTCCCCATATACGTAGGGAGGGGATTAACTTACCCTCCTATCCCCCCAATTCCTTACTATGAGCCCCTACCAAATGCCGTCAACAAACCCGCACCCAGCCTCCCCCGGCCCTCACCTAAGGGCCGCACCCAAGGGCCCTTTGGTGCACGCCTGCGGCTACGCCGAGTCACTTCCCTTTTACCCCCTCCCACCAGACTTCACCTGGAGGGGTGGGGGTGGGGGGAGAAGAGGAGGCGCTCCCAACCCCCATCTCCACCTCTCCTACAGTGGAGAGAGGAAAACAGCTGTCCTGGGGGGCTCCACTTCCCTCCCTCTCGGGGGCGAGCCAAGTTAACTCCCAGCCCCCAGCACTTGTCTGGGGTCAGTGGCGGCACCTGATTGCGGGATCAGCGGCGGCACCAGTGGCTAGGCGGTGGCGATGAAAAGCGCCGTGTCCTGCAGCTATGCTGAGCCGCTTCTCTTTTACCCCCCTCCCACCGGATGTCACCTGGAGGGGGGCAGAAGGAGGAGCTCCCAACCCCCGTCTCCACCTCTCCTACAGTGGAGAGGGAAACAGTTCTCCCGGGGGGCTCCCCTCCCCTCCCTCTTGGAGGCGAGCCAACCTAGCTCCCAGCCTCAGCGCTTGTCTGGAGTCAGCGGTGGTAGCGGGATTGTGGGGTCAGTGACAGCGGCGATGGAAAGCGCCGTGTCCTGCGGCTACGCTGAGCCGCTTCCCTTCTACCCCCCCCTCCCACCAGATATCACCTGGAAGGGGGGGGGGGAGGAGCTTGTATGAGATTGTTAATAAGGACATGGATAGGGGTGATCCAGTTGATATAGTATATTTGGATTTTCAAAAAGCTTTTGACAAAGGGCATTTTCAGACATGTGCCTCCTGATCCATTACCCCTAGTGGGTAATGCGTGGGGAGGCACTTGTCTAAAAACGCCTGTAGACCCTCACCAGAGACTCCCGAGCAAACTAAGTAGTCATGGGATAGGAGGAAGAGTCTGGTCATGGATTGCTAGCTGGTTAAAAGAGATAAAACAAAGGGTAGGGATAAATGGTAATTTTTCACGCTGGAGAGAGGTAAACAGCAGGGTGCCTCAGGGGTCAATACTGGGACCAGTATTGTTTAACATATTCATTAATAATCTAGAAAAAGGGGTAAAGAGTGAGGTGGTTAGATTTGCAGATGACACCAAATTAAGATCCAGGTAGACTGTGAGGAACTAGAGGGATCTCGCATGGTTAGATGAATGGGTAATAAAATGACAAATAAAATTCAATGCTCATAAGTGCAAGGTGATGCACATAGGGAAAATAATCCTCCAGAGGCGCTGCTATCAAACACACAAGACACCCAAAATGCAGCCAGTCTATTAAGCACATTATGCCATGAAAAGAGACGTATATATATATATATAAATAAAACCATTCAGTTGTGCCCCCATAATCAATTCACGCTTCCTTCACCCCATAACCATTTCATTTGCGTCCCTGGGGTAGCTTGAACTAATTATGGGGTGGGGGTTTAAAGACAGTATTCCTGTTAGCAATAACTTCATTGCTATTGAAGAGTTAGTGAAATAGCAGCCATAATAATCTCAGAACCATATTTGCAGATTTTCCAAGACAGAATAGATATTGCTTTACATCCTAAATTCCTACGTAAGATAGTGTAAGTAAGACAGTTGTGAGAATGTGGCCCTTTTTACACAGGCCTCTCCAAGCCATGAACACGCAGTTTTCTGTGTGTTCATGGGTAGGGGAGCCCCATGTGAGCGACACAGCGCATGCACCCGCTATGAGTGGGGGTCCGTGCGTGCGCCTGCCTAAAACGCATCCCCACTCACCCCCCACTTGTCCCCATGCACAGAGCAACCAAGGAAAACGGTGGTTACTCCGTGGGTGTGGATGAGTGGGAGGTAAGTGGGGATGCATGTGCGGCTGTGTGCACGCCCCGCCCATGCACTGGTGTGTCCACAGACCCCCGCACCCGGCAGAGCCATGTAAAAATGGCCTGTGAGGAGCCACTCGAAGAAGAACAGAAGGTTGCTGCCTTGTACACAAGGTTCTTCGAGATGGCTGTGAACATTCTTACAACACCCACCCTTTCAGCCCCGTATGGAATTTTCTTATATTCCTAGAAAGGGTTAGAAGGAACTGTCATGAGTGGGAGAGTGCTTTTTATACTAGAGGAGCTCAAGACCATCACCTGGTCTATTATTTGAATATGGTGAGCATGCAAGGAAAACGCAGTTGTGAGAATGTTAGGCATCATTTCGAAGAAACTTCTTTACAAGGCAACAACCTTCTGATCACTCACATGGGGAGGAGTTGTTTGTAAGCAAACAGATTGGTGAGTCCCAGTGTCTGCTGCTGCAGCACTACTAGCAGGCAGAGGCAGGTGAGGGATGGGGACCAGAGTCAGGGAGGGGAGGCAGAAGAACTTACTGGGGGAGAAGCTGGCTGCAGCTTACTGCCCAGCCAGGCAAGTATGGGGTTCCTGCTGGCCACGGGGCCATGTGCGGCTGCACATGTGGCACATGCCTGGGGCTGGCCCTCTGAGGAAGGCGTTGATGCCTGGTCTGAGCCCTTAGCAGAGCATTTCTTGTCTGGCCGCACCAAGGCACTAGAGGGTTGAAGGAGAGTGCCAGAGTGGAGGGTGATACAAACAACGTCTGATGATTCCATCATTTCGTTGTAGGGAACTCCAATAGGCACCATGTTCTCTCTTTTCTAGTAAATGGCTTAAAAGAACAGTAAATAGCACACACTGAACAGTTGTGTTTTGTGCCAAGGCCAAAAAGGCACCTATAGTGAACATCTGACTATGGAAAATTTGTAAGAACACAGGGTGCACCTCTTAAAACATTTTGATGTGCACCAAGAAGTTACTTTACCGCTAATATAATCAGTCCAATCGTCAGGAGTGGAAAAATAAATAACTGAAAGGTGCTAGAAGTGCTCATCAGATGGCTCCTGGCTGTAGTTGCTAAGCTAATCCAGGTCCAGCTTCAGCAGCAGTTGGCACAAATATCCTAAGTAGGAATATGTACAGGCCATTCGAAGAACCTCTTCCTATTATTCTTGAAATTCTTTGCTAGCGGTAGCTCATTATGTGCCTTTTTTCTTTCTGATTTTGTCCTGATATGCTCATACTATTATTTGATACTTGTCCTTAGTGGCACATCTTTCCATTTCCTGTATGCATCTCTTTTGGTTTTTAAAAAGGAATCATGGTGGCCTCTTTCAGTTCCTTCCATCTTTCCTCTCCATGGATACGGTGTGTAGTTGTGCCTCCAATATTACTTTTGAAAAACTGCTGACCCTCCTGGACTTCCTTTTCCCTTTGTTTTTCAAGCATGGAATCATGTCTACCAGTTCTCTGAGTTTGTGGAAGGCTGCCTTTCTGAAATCCATTGTCAATACTTTGTTAATCTCTCTCCTTTCTTTTTTTAGAACTGCGAACTTTACTAATCCATGAAGTGACCCCCCGCCCCCTTTATTCTTGATTATTTAGTTTTCTTACTACAGTCCTTGGTGAGGGACCTTGGCAAAGCCTCTCTCAAAGTCCAGAACTGATTGAATCATACTTATCCACATGCTTGTTGAAAACCTGACCGAATTCTAATAGATTGGTGAGGCAGGATTTCCCTTTACAAAGCCCATTCTGGCTCTTCATCATATCATGTTTATCAATGTGCCTAATAATTCTTTTGTTTACTATGGCCTCTATCAATCTGTCTCTACTGATGTTAGGCTCTCTAACCTGTTTCCAGGATCACTTCTAGAGCCTTTAAACCTCCACCCCACCCCCACCCAACCACCCTGGCATTACACTAGCTTCCATTCAGTCCTTGGGTACAGAGGCTGATTTTAGTGGCCCATTATATTTCTCTGATAGCAGCTCTGTGATTTCATATTTAAAAAAATTCAGAACTCTTGGGTGAACAACATATTATGACATTACTGGTGGCTTATTACCGTTTAATTTATCAATCTGCACTAAAACCTCTTCTAGAGCCATGTCAATTGGTAGCAATTTTTCAAATTCATCACCTAAAAATAATAGTTCTGGTGGAGGTATTTCCCCAATTTCCTCTGCTGTGAAGATTGATGCAAAGAATTCATTTAGCTTCTCTGCAATGAGTGTCCTTTTATCCCTTGATGGTCTAATGATCCATCTGATTCTTTAGCAGGTTTCCAGTTTTTGATGTACTTAATAAAAAAATGAGTTGATTTTGCTTCTTTAGCAAATTGCTCCTCTAATTCCCTCTTGGCCTGCCTGAATAAAATGTTACACTTAAACTTGCCAATGTTTACACTCATTCGTATTTTCCTCACTCAGATTGTTATGATTTAATTGTATGTAATATACTATGAGAATTAATATACTGGAACCAATGACCATATTTGAAAATGCATGTAACTATTGTACCAAAGCTCTGAATTATCTGTACTGATCCAGTAGGCAGGATCTCTAGAAATAGCCAGGTAGGCTATGTGTGGGAAATAATCTCACATGACTTTCACAAACTCCCAACCACATCATCATGTCTTGCAAGACCAGTGATTTACATCATATTGCTGACCAACCGCACCCAGCCTGGAACAAAGCACTGACAAAGACTAAAACAAAGGGGCTTGATGAGAGGGTGCTTGAACACCCCTGAAGAATATCTCCTTCACGCCTGGAGGGGAAGGAGGAGATGTTTCTGCTCAGGGAGTTGCCAACTGACAAGCAGAAGCCATTCAAGCGGCCATCACCCTTTTTGCACCAGCACAGATGATAAAGGCATATCTACTCCCTGCCTGAAGGGAGGGAAAAAGATGTCCTGTTATCAAGTGCCCACCCTGACTAACAAACAAACTGGGAATGTGACCATTAGCACCCAGGCTCCAGATGGATGGGAAAGGGAGATGACAGCCAGACTCTGTAAGATGAATACCAGCAAGCACATTGCACAATCAAGCACCCTGGAATATGCATACTGAAGAACATCTTCTCCCCAAAACACTATAAAAGACTGAAGCAGAGACCAGAACGTTGTCTCAGCGCTTGGCATCTAACTTGGTGTTCGTGGGCTGTTGACCCTTTCCGGGACCCCTCCATAGGGGGTCCTACAACCCTATCTCCTGCTCCTGACAGATGACATCCACCGTTTTGAGCTTTCAAGACATGTAAGACTGACTTTGGGTGTGGGATATTGTATAGCTAGGTAACTGCTGCTGGATCATTACAGACTGGGTTTTATAAATGTGTGAACAACTAAATAAATCTATAACTATGATTTAAGATCCCTTCTATGTGAATGTCTCATATGTGCAAACCAGGGTGTGTGGGTCCCCCGATCCAAAGAGAGCTAATTCCCTAAATCCTAACAATTGGTGGAGAATTGCGTGCTGGGAGGGAAGATATCCTGTGGTTCCTACTATTGACAGTACCCATTGGGATAAGTACATTTTTGCTGGTCCCCATTAACCCAGACTGTGAGCTGCATTGTTTGGCCAACAGTGCTGCTCACACCCTGGAAACACACTGGTATTGTTAATAGAAGGGAATCAGGGTACTCTCCTAGGGACACACCACACACGTGTGGCAAACACAGGCAATGCCTTGGTTTAGGAAAAAGAGTAGGGGAAGGGTCCCTGTGGAGGAGTGGGGCAAGGTAAAGGTCCTTCCAAAACTAGTGGACTTCATTCAAAATTTGGGAAAATGCCCTTGGACTGATCAGCTCTTTACAAACCCCATTACTGAAAAACAGATATTTGAGGTTTGGGATAAGTATGTTTCTTTATATTCCCCTAAAAAAGAGCATAAGGTCTCTGCTGCTATCTGGCTTCTCTGGGGGGCTGTACAGGATGCTGTAGCACAGATCTCCACCTTAAATGATAATGCTAAAGTAACTGATGTGTTAATGGGAGATCTCAAACGCAGAGAACAACAGAGTGTTAGTTGGCGCAATGAACAGTCCTGTCAGCAACTCAGACAAGCCATTGAGTACAGGGAACTCAACGAACACCTGGCAACATTACAAAAAGATTATAGGCGTCTTCAAAGAATTAATCAGGATAACCTCACCAAGTTGCAGGAAAGCGAAGCAGGTCTGAGATTGTTAATGAATCAAGTCAAAAAGTTCAGGGAAGGAGATCCTGTATCTCATGTAAAATGCCAAGAAAAAATCAACGCTCTCACACAAAGCTTAAAGGGAAAACATGCCATCATTTCAGCTAATAGAAAAATCCCTGTGTCCCAGTGTAGCAAAATGGACCCAGATGCACCCTTTTATGATGATTACCCCTCTGATGAGGAGGAACTTATAACCAGCATTTGTTTCCATTTTTTTTTTAAAAAATGTCCTTTTACAATTTAACAGTTTCTGTTACTGTTTAAATCACACTGTCATTCCTTTGGTCCGCTTGCTATCTTGTCGTGTTTAATTTGTGATATACATTTAATCTGGGTGTCTGTGAGGATGTTTATAAATGGTCTCCACTCCTCGTCAAGGCAGTCAATCATCATGACTGCTCCTTTCAGTTTCCCTCTAACTACCTTGTTTTTTGTGCAGTTCCCCTTTTAAAAATGAAATGCTGCAGTAGCTTTTTTGCCATTTCCCCTCCTACAAGTATGTTGAATTACATTATTGCCAATTTAATTTACATTATGTTCACCTACGCTTGGACCATATCCTGTGCTCCATTTATAGTATTAAAATCCAGAGCCACTTCTCCTTCTTGTGGATTCCAGGATTAGCTGCTCCAAGAAGCAGTTATTTATTGTGTTCAGAAATTCTCTCTCTGTGAGGTGACATTTATCCAATCACAGCATCATAAAGTGGGAAGTAACCATGGGGGTCATCTAGTCCAACCCCCTGCTTGGCTGCAGGATGGCTACATCTATAACATCCTCAACAGATAGCTGGCCAGCCTCTTTTTGAAAACCTCCAGCAATGAAGAGCCTACAGTCTCCCTAGGCAGCTTGTTCCATTGCTGAACTACTTTCCTGTAACATGAGACCATTGTTTTAGTCCTGTCCTCTTTAGATATACAGAACAGTTCCTTGTCAACTTCTTAGTGGCAGCCCTTCAGATATTTGAAGACTGCTATCATGTTTTCTCATAACAAACAAGAGGGGGATAAAGACAGTAGCAAAACAGAAACAAAAACACCAGCTACTGAAAAAAGCAACAGAGAATGTAATTACTGTAACTTAATACAAATATATATATATATAATGTTCATGAAAATACATAGAATAAAAATTCATATCCAAAACCAATCTCTGTTCAATATACAACTTCTAAAAGAGGTAACTAAAAATCCAACGTGTTTCAAGCAATTGCTCATCATTTTTTTTTTTTTAAATTAAAAATGTGATAAGGCAGTTTTTAAACTAGAACCTGGGGGAAAGCCGACAGGCATTGTGGAGTGCACAGTTCAGACTGTGGCATCTATGTAGCATGATGTTAATTTAGGGGATTTACAGTTGCTTAAGACTGAGGAAGGGATAAAAATTAAGGGACTTCAGGTGGAATTCACTGGAGAACAGATAAACAACAATTCCAGGGTGCCTGATACAGTCCCCTATAATGTGCACAGTAAGAAGAATAAAAAGAATACACATAAATGTCTATATGCAAATGCTAGAAACCTAAAAAGTAAGATGGCAGAATTAGAGTGTATGGCATTAAATGAAGATCTAGACATTATAGACATCACAGAGACATGGTGGAACGAGGATAACCAATGGGACACTGTAATACCAGGGTACCAAATATATCGGAATGAAAGAGTATATAGAGTTGGTGGTGGGATGGCTCTATATGTAAAAGACAACATTGAGTCAAGTACAATTAAAATTTTAAAGGATGCGAACTGTTCCCTAGAATGTCTATGGATAGAAATTCCAGGTATAAAGGGGAAGAGTATCGCAGTATTATTATTATTATAAACATTTATATAGCGCCAGTCATGAGCTTGGTGCTGTACAGAAACATACAATAGACGCGGTCCCTGCCTGTGGCTTACAATCTAAAAGACAAGGAGGGGGGACAGTGGGAGAGACGGGAGAAGACAAACAAACATTCAAGTGGATGCGAAATCTCAGGTGCGTGTGCTTGGCTTGGTTACAATC
>QEPC01014534.1:2269721-2280017 GCA_003113815.1 Sphenodon punctatus
TGACCAGGATGGAGAGACTGATAAAGCAATGCTAAAAGAGATTAGACAGGCTACTAAAGTCAGCAACATAATAATAATGGGTGACTTCAATTACCCTAATATTGATTGGGGGAATGTTTCTTCGGGGTGGGACGTGGAGGTCAAATTTCTGGATGGCCTAAATGACTGCTTCCTAGAACAGCTGGTTCTGGAACCAACGAGGAGGAGGAGCTATTCTAGATCTCATCCTGAGTGGCACGCAGGACCTGGTGCAAGGAGTAACTGTGGCGGAGCCACTAGGCAATAGCGATCATAATATGATCACATTTGACATAATTTCTGTAGGGAGAAAGATAAACAAAAGTACTGCAGTAGCATTTAACGTTAAAAAGGGAGACTATGACAAAATGAGGAAACTAGTTAAAAAGAAACTAAAAAGTCCAGTTGAAAGAGCATAAACACTGGCAATGTAAATGTAAAGTGTTAATAAGGCAGGCCAAGAGAGATTTTGAAGGGAGGCTTGCTAAAGAGGCAAAAACAAGCAACAAAAACTGTTTCAAATACATCAGAAGCAAGAAGCCTGCTAGGGAGTCAGTTGGGCCATTATTATTATTATTATGATGAGCATTTGTATAACGCCAGCTATGTACCTGGCGCTTTACAGAACTATAAGAATGGCGCGGTCCCTGCCTACGGCTTACAATCATTACCTAACAAACACGGAGGGGGGAGACAAGGAGAGGGGACATAGGGAGAGACTAGGGATAAAAACATTCAGGCAGATGCAAAGTCTCAGGTGCACGTGCCTGGCTGGGTTGCAGTAATATAATAATAATACTTTATTGTGTATAGCCAACAGGCTGTTACACCAGTAAAAAAAATTCAAAATGCAACAATTACATTCCATATTATAAGTTCTTAACAAAAATCACAATAACTCGTGATTTACTTCCAACATCAAAAGTTTTAACCATACAGAAAAACAATCACAATACCAAGTCCTTGAACATAGTTCCATTAAGCCCCAGAGGTCCCCCCAGCCACTACCAAACTAACTTATTCCCAGTCCTCAGGCTGATATTATCAATTAAAATTAGAGGACAAATATCCCCGATGCTTGAGGATAGGTTCTCTTATAATCAGCACAGCTCGGGCGAAATCAGCCACAGCTCTAGTAACATCATCATCATTGGGACTCAGCAGTCTCCGAAACACCCAGACATTGGCTCTGGATTGAAGGTCCGCCAGAATTTCCCCCAGGTATTTTATCCGAAGACCCGTCAGAGTAGGGCATCTCAGCAAGATATGGGGCAGGGTATCAACTTCACCCAGATCACAAAGTTGGCAAACCCTCAAAACTTTGGGGGGTGCCCCTATATCTCCCCTCCACTAATGCTGAGGGAAACAAATTACAACGTAATTTAGTAAATGCCATACGTCTATCCGGGTCCATCCAAGTAAAAAGATAGTTGGAACTCACTGATTGGGGCTTGTATCTCTCAAGCTCAGGGGTAACCTGTTGGAAGGCCAGCAGTGACTGTTCTGTCTGCTGAACTTGATCTTGCATTCTCTGCTGGACTAGATTCTTAAAAGCCTTAAGCCCAATCCTTCCAAGAGTCCTTAGTTCCAGCCCCAGCCATTGGATTATCAATTCAACTTGGTCTACTCACAGGTCCAGCAGGCTATTCATCAGAGCCATATTTATGAGAGATTTATCCGTCCTAGGAGCTACGGTTAACTTGGCCCAATGATATATCACCTGTTGCATCACTAGGATCTCCACTGGAACTGAGGCCGTCTCGAGACGAGAAACCACCAGGAGGAGGGGGGGGGGGGGGACTCCTCGGGATGCCCAATACAGAGGCCAAAAAAACATTTTGAACCCCTTCCATTTTATCAAAGTATGCCACACCCCATACTGGGGCAGCATACAAAGCCTGTTCCAATACCTTAGCCCTAAACAGGGCAATTGCGGCAGCTATCACACGACCTCCTTGACCATAATAGAATTTCAAAATAGCTGCAACAGACTTCCTTGTCTGGTTCCTAACTTGCTCATAATGTTTTTTCCAAGTTATGGTCTCAGAAAAAATGACCCCCAAATATTTAAAACAGGGAACTTGTTCTATAGACTTCCCCTTGGTTGTCCAAGACCGGCACTTCCCCTTCTTTCCGTCTCCTACCACCAGAACCTTGGATTTAGAATAATTTACAATCAGTGACTTCCTACTGCAATAATCCCCAAACAATTCCAGTTGCCTCTTTAGGCCGATGGCCGTCTGGGACATCAGTACCGAGTCATCTGAATAGAGAATAATTGGGAGGCGCCTTTGAGCCACCAGTGGGGCGTGAGTGTCTTTAGTGTTCATATACTGGACCACATCGTTCAGGTAAAGATTGAACAATACCGGGGCCAATTGGCACCCCTGCCTAACCCCTCTCTGTACCAGAATTGGGGCAGATTAAGACCCTCTAGCATCCAATCTCACCTGAAGCGAGTTGTCCAAATGCAGTTGAATTATCAAATACAGGAGTCTAGGCTCCATAACTAGTTCTCTCAACTTCACCCACATACGTTCTCTACTAATGGAATCAAACACCTTTTCCAAATCCATAAATCCCAGGTACAGCCTGCCCTTCCGGGCCGTGTACTTCTGAACCAGAGAAGACAACAGTAAGATATGATCCACCGTTGCCCTCCCTGCACAGAAGCCTGCCTGCTCAGAAGCTATCTGTTCTGTTTCCTCTGCCCATGCTCTTACTTTCCCTAATAGAAAATGGGCATAAAGCTTTCCTACTATACTGAGCAGGCTGATTGGCCGGTAATTTGCAGGGAGACTAGAATCCCCCTTTTTAAAGATGGGAACTAAGATACTTCGGAGCCAAGACCCAGGCACCATTCCAGTTTTATTTATCTCTGTAAAAAGGGGGGCCAAAAGTGCTGCCCACCAATCTGAGCAAGCCTTTAGTAGTTCGGGCGTAATTCCATCAGGCCCCGGGGCTTTACCTGGCTTCAGGGCTAGAATAAGGGTCTTTACTTCTTCAGGGGTTACTGGGGGCCAGGCATTGAACCTATCACATGGTTCTACTTCAATACTGCAACCGACCACCGGCAACGCTGCATATAATGTATTATAAAAAAGTTCCCAGGCCTGGGGGGAAACTGGGGAATTTATTAGTCTCCCGACCCTTACTCAAAGAGCGAATTAAGGACCAAAACTGTACTGAGTCCTTCCTCTGTGCTACCCTGTGCAATGCCTGCCACTGGGTCTTGCTTTGGACTATCCTCTTGCGTTTAAGCAAGTCTCTATAATACCTTCTCATGGTTTGCACCTGCTCTCAAAGGTAAGCCGAAGGGGCCTTCTCAAGTTTCCTCACTAAACCTCTAAACTTAGCTCTTACACTCCTCCAGGAACCATCGAACCAGGAGGGAGTTCTTATTGACCTACCGTGGGCCCCTTCCGTTGGGGTCTCCCAGAAGATCAGAGAAGTCAGCAGCTGCAGGAGCCTATCATACCTTGGAAGGTTATTACCCTTACCCCTCCCAACTAACGTATGCAGTTCCTTAACTTCCTGCTGTTTAATTAGAACTTTAAAGGCTTCTACCAGCTCCCCTGAGCGCCTCCTATAAATTCTTGGCCTATTCTCCTGGGCCTCCCTCAGTAGATCTATTTACACCCAGCTGGTTCCTCCAATTCCCTACCCGTTCCAACGTCAACAGGATCGGGAGATGGACTGTGTCTGATCTCAAGATCACCTCCATCCTTCGAATGGTGTCAAAACTATAACTAGGAGCCAAAAGGTAGTCCACCACACTTGACCCATTCGGCGCATGGAGAGTAAAGTTTCCCTCCCTATCTCCTGTAACTCGTCCATTGACCACCCTAAGGTCAAATTCGGCCATCAGGGATTCCATAAGGTCCTTCCTGATGCTCACAAATTCATCCCTCGAGATTCGAGGAGGGACTAGTAGATCACAGCCATCATTTTCCAAATGTATTGAGCCCCTAAGGTTTACAGGATTCCCCAGGCGCACATTAAAGTCTCCAGCCATCTAAAGAGGAGTCTCTGGAAATTTCCACAGAGCCCTCTTCAATATGGCAGATATTTCCAACCATATAACTATCGAGTAGTAACTAGATCCCAGCGGGGGTACATAAACGTTCCCCAATAGAAACTTCATACCACACAGCAATGCACAGGAATATAACACAAAATTTGACTTATATGCACCAGTTTCTTTAATTTAAATATGTAAATCCTCTGCCACCAGTAGAATTAGACCCCCACTAGGCCTACCTCCCACTAACGAGGGGGTAGCCCCCAAACTAAAAGTTATAAAACTGCTTAAATAGGCATCACGGGTATCCCCAGCCAACCAAGTCTCCTGAAGTAAAATTAAATCGAACTGCCCTAAAAATAGTAAAAAGTCAAAATCCAGGCATCGTGCCCTCCAGCCTGCTACGTTCCAGGATAGAATGGTAAGCTCATCCCGGGAATCTCCTCCTAGTCAGTCAGTTATAGAAGGAGCCTGGGTAGTTAATAATTGCTGAGTTTGATTCCTATTAGGGCTTGAGATTGCCAGCGGAGTACCTACAAAGGACCTCTATTGCTGCGACTGTTGCTGCTCTGGGGAATCAACTTCCTTCTGCAGGGGTGACCTACCCCGTCCCTGGGGATCTTGTTCCAGTGCATCGGGGTAGTCCCGGCTTGTGGGTATTATTGACACCTGACAACTAGCCTGGGGAATTAGAACAAGCTGGCCTCTCCCCTTCCTATATTTTCCTTCCAAACCCTCACCCTGGGGGGTCCGGGTGGATTGGTGAGACCAGGATGTTTTTCCCTATTCCCTGTAGGGGGGGTCCCATTGAGGTATGGTCCCCCCGCCTTGTGGGTCCAGGTGTTAGTGCCGGGGCCCCTCCATGGATAGATACTTTGTCCCTAGGGCGTCTACCTCCCAAATTGGGGTCATTAACCTTAAATTCCAGGGACAATAGTTGTCTCTGCACAACTTCCAGCCTCTCAATCAGCTTAACGGGAGTTATTAAAGAAGGTTGTACCCCTAACAGGTGTGAATCCTTGGACGTTTGAATCTCCAACCTGGCTTTCCTTTCCCTCACAAACTCCACCTCCATACTATATGAATCCTGCACTATACTACCCTGCTCGTCCGAAATCACAGGGTGATCCTCAAGGTGGTCCCCTCCTCTCAAAACCTCCCAAATGGAGGGTGCCGGCAGAGGCTGCTCCTCACCTTGCCCCCCCAGGGAGCCCATCCCAAGGTGTGGGTCCACCTGGGTTTGTACTTCATCCTGGCCCCCCGGGGTTGAAACACTCGGGATATAAAAATACCCCTGCTTTCCAATTTAGTTCGCTGTGCCAGAATATCTTTAATCAATGGAGTTGTTAAAAAGGTAACCAGGATAGTTTGTCTACCCCTAACTATTGGCAAATGATCCACTGAAGCAAGGTCACGTATTGTAATTCTTAGATGTAAAAGGAATCGCAGATGTTCTGCGACATCAAGCGATGTATCCCATTTGGACTTAGGCCACCTCCCCTCAGGGTACACAGTGAACAATAATACATTAAATATTGGGCCAAGAGTCCCTTCCTCCTCCAAATAAATTAATGGGGATACTCGATTAATACAATTCTGTGGCTCAGAGAGGAATTGAGCCTGGGGAGAGGGTATCTGACTCCTAGAATGCATTCCTACTCCTTTCCTCTCAAGCCCCTGGCCCGAGCCTCCTAGATTAATTTCTGCCAGCTGGTCATTTACTGTGTTCATAGCCTCCTGCAGGTTAGTTATCCACGTCAAGACAAAGTTCAGGGTATCTGCAGTTAATAAGAGATGATCCGTCAAAAAGGTTACTAACCTGCCCCCTGCCAAAGAGTCAGTAATTACTGGCAGATCTGCTGAGGGCGAGTGTGTCCGGGGCTCACATCCTGAACCTAGAGCAGAAAAATTCTGCCTAGGCAACTTCTGAAGCGGATCTTGCCTACTTGTTCCCGATTCCAAGATTTCCACAGACAACTGGGACTGATCTGCCACCGATAACTGGGAATAAGATGCCGAAGCCCTAGTGCCATCCGACACTTGCCTAATAAAAAAGTTATCTATTTTACGTTGCTTTGCCAGATTTACCTTTGTGGTAGCAGTCTCAAGAGAATCACCTCTCCCACGTTTAATATTAGCCATTGGCAGCATCCCATCACCCACCCACCCCAGCAGCTACCTCATAAGGCAAATTTAAGGGGCCGGGTCCGCTCTCCTGGGCTCTCCGAAGGGCGTTCCAAAAGGCTTGCACCCTACGGTGCGCGACCAAGGCACGCGCCTACAGCACCGCCGTAGGCTCACCAGTCCTTTTAATCTTATGCAGGTTGAGGCTCCGCCCCCTGTGCTGGCTCGGGACCCCGACAAGCCTCAGTTGACAGGTAAGTATGAAGGTTGCTGCCGCACCGGTAAAGTCCATTCTGGGCAAACTTGGGCTCCAGGCACGCCGCCGTAGGCTCACCAGTCCTTTTAATCTTATGCAGGTTGAGGCTCTGCCACCCGTGCCGGCTCCGGACCCTGACAAGCCTCAGCTGACAGGTAAGTATGAAGGTTGCTGCCGCACTGGTAAAGTCTGTTCTGGGCAAACTTGGGCTCCAGGCCGCTATATATGTAATAATAATGCTAGGCTAAAGTACCAAGCACTAGGGATATCATGGAGCTGTGGCTGTGATGACCGGCCATCTGCAACTAAAGGATGAAGAGGAATACACTCCTATTCTATGGTGGAAAGGAAGGGAAAGTCATCAGGGACCTTTGCAGTGAAGACAGATTCCCTCTTTCCTTGGTTTTCCCCCACAGTTTTGTAGGACGTTTTAAAATTAAGCTCATCTGTCAATGTTGGTAGATGACGGTTTCAGTCATAAACGTTCACAGAGTCAAAAGCTGCCCTGAGATCATGAATTTATAGTGCAAAGTTCATGTGGTGCCCATGCAACAGCCTGGTATTTATACAATGATGTTCAGTTAAGTTTGAACAGCAGAGCCCTTTTCTGCTAGTAGACACACTCACACTTGGTTGCAGTAAGGCAGGAGTCTGCGGGGAGGGCAGACAGTAAATATTGAGAGGAAAGTTCTAACAGGTGTTGGGAAAGGCGGCGAGGAAGAGGTGGGTTTTGAGGAGGGATTTGAAGGTGCGGAGGGAGGGGGCAAGGCAGATGGGGACAGGGAGGGAGTTCCAGTTGTGAGAATGTTGTGAGCCATCTCGAAGAACCTTCTTTACNCACAACCCAGTTGTGAGAATGTTGTGAGCCATCTCGAAGAACCTTCTTTACAAGGTAGCAACCTTCTGATCAGCACATGGGCAGGAGCTGTTTGTAAACAAACAGCCTTATCTCCCAGCCCTATCGGGGATGCTGCTTCAGCACTACTAGGAGGGAGAGTCAGGTAAGCCCTCCCCCTCCCCTCCAACACAACCCAACCCTACAGGGGTCAGGACCAACAATTTTTTTGGTTTGTTTGTTAAGAATAATTTTTAAAAAGACAGCCTGACCGGCCCCCCGGGAATCCTCCAGGTGCATTCAATGGCCAATCCACCCCTGCTGCCAGCAATGTACCTGGTGCTTTACAAAGTAATTGAATAGACACGGTCCCTGTCCTAGGGCTTACAATCTGAGAGACGGGGGGGGAGACAAAGGAAGGAACAGAGGGAGAGACAAGGAGTGTACCATTCATGAGGATGCGAGGTCCCAGGTGCACGCGCTTGGCTTGGTTACATCGAGAATGATGGCTGGTTGGTCCCATGTGGTGAGGATATGAGTACACAAACCTTAGGTAACAGATTGTACTGGATGGAGGGTATCAGCAGAAGTTAGGTGAGGGGAGCAAGGAGAGGGCAGAGCGGAAGAGGTGGGTCTTGAGGAGGGATCTGAAGGTATGAAGGGAGGGGGCGAGGCAGATGTGGGCAGGGAGGGAGTTCCAGGCATGGGGGGCAACTAGGGAGAAGGGACAAAGGCGGTTAGGGGAGCAGGGGAGGTGTGGAAGGGCGAGAGAGGGGACAGAGGAGGAGCGGAGTTCATGGACTGGAGTACAGAGTTCTTATGTTCTTATGATTTCCATTGGAGAAATCGAGGATATTACAGAAGAAATTTATTGTTTGCTCCGTTTACCTGCAACCATGTCTGCACACCACTTTTCAGAACCTCTTGGAATTGAGATGGAGTGGTTCTATTCAAAGAAGCAAGCACAAGGAGGGAGCATGCCCCCCGACAGCTTCTTCACTACACCCAGCTATTCGCAGGTGCCACTTCCAGTGTATGGAGTGGTACTGGGCTTTCAAACCCCATCCAAACCTGCCATCACCATCCAAATATGGCTGAGTACTGGAGAACGGGAAGTACAAACCAGTAATATATGACCTTCCTTGTGCTCTGGAGGAGATTATGGACCTCATGCAGGAAAGGGCATTGTGCTCCACCGTGCAAATGGCTTCCCAGCAACCCCTTTGACTTGTATGGAGATCTGCGGTTAAGGTGCCAATGAGAAGTGCTGTGACAGTTTAGCGCATGCGGAGCAAACAAACAATTATGTACTTGAGAGCAATGAAGAGGGCTTCCACAGCGAAGATGAATTTGTCTTGTCGAAATTGAGCAGTATACAGTTAACTCTGCTTTCAGAGCATCAGTCATTCCAATCAATATTCTTGTACTTACTATTGTATTACTTCTACTTACGTTCTGTATTCTTGTACTGACCCATTAATGACTAATTATACAACAATTTTTATTTTTTCTTTATATGTGCTCTTTTCCAAATTTCCTCTAACCTTTTTTTGATTAAAAGTGTTTTGGAAAAATTATTTTTGATAAAATTTGGTCTCCAGTCCATTTGGTGCTTCAAGTCTTTTTGATAGATGCCAAACACAGCAGGTAACAATGATGTGAGGTGGCTCCTGTATCACCAGCCCACTTTTCTGTATTCGACCCCTCCAAGGGGATGCAGTGGATCGATTCAACTAGTTATGGTTTCTAATACCTTGGTAGAACTCCTGCTAACATTCTTAGATCAAAATTGAATGCGTAAAATTAACTGTTATTTTTTTTCTCTGTGGTATATACCTTCGTTTTCAGTTAGGAGTGATTTAGCAACCCCCTGGAGAATTTTCCAGATGTCCACCATTAATAATCGGATTCTACACATTTTTCTGAAAATGTTGACATGCCACTCAACATTGTATCACAACATTTCCACAGATTTACATAAGCCAACTATCATCAAACTGGTGGGAGAGGTATTGAGTGGGGTGTCACAGGCCTCTGTTCTGGGTCCAGTGTTGTTCAACATCATCTTTTATTAATGACATGGATGAAGAGGTGGAGAGAATGCTTATCAAGTTTGCAGATGATACAAAGCTGGAAGGGTTAGCTAGCACTTTGAGAGATAGAATTAGAATTCAGAAAAACATTGATTGGTGGGAATTCTGGGCTGAAATTAACAAAATGAAATTTAACTGAGATAAGTGTAAAGTTCTGCGTTTGTGGAAGACGAATGAAGTGCACACGTATAAGATGGAGGATACCTGGCTTGGCATCAGCACACATGAAAATGATTTAGGGATTGTGGCTGATCACAAGCTGAACATGAGTCAGCAATGCGATGCGGTTGAAAAAAAAAAAAAAAAAAAGGCTAGTGTAATTTTAAGCTTCATTAACAGAAGCTTTGGGTGAAAACAGACATGACGCTAACCACCCTTTAACCACCCTTGGTGGTTATTTATGTATGTTGCAGGGCTGTATTGGTGTCCTATGCAGCCCTGAAGCATGCATAAATGACCACCAAGGGTGGTTAAAGGGTGGTTAGCGTCATGTCTGTTTTCACCCATTGTCTCCAAGTTGGCAGATGTAATAATTCCATTCTATTTGACACTGGTCAGACCTCATCTGCAATATTGTGTCCAGTTTTGGGTGCCTCATTTTAAGAAGGACATTGACAAACTGGAGCTGGTTCAGAAAAGGGTGACAAAGATGATAAAGGGTTTGGAAAACAAGTCTTATGAGGAGAGGTTGAAGGAACTAGATATTAGGGGTGGGACCCTGGGGTAAATACCGGATACCGGATTTACCGGTTTCCAGTTCTCAAAGAACCGGATTCCCGGATTAAATCCGGTATACCGGTACCGGTTTTATTTCATTGATTTCAATGGGGCACTGTGTCCCCATTGAAATCAATGAAATACAATTAATTCCTCCCCCCTCCCCCTCCCAGGCTGCGCGGGTGGAAGGGGGGACACCCCCCACCCACCCTGCCCAGCCTGGATTTTTGTT
>QEPC01014534.1:2283263-2296254 GCA_003113815.1 Sphenodon punctatus
CCCTGGATCATTTTTGTTGCCCTTCTCTGTACCTTTTCTAGTTCAGCTATGTCTTTTTTGAGATGGGGCGACCAGAACTGCACACAATATTCAAGGTGCGGTTGCACCATTGATTTGTATAGAGGCATTATGACATTCTCAGTTTTATTCTCTATTCCCTTCCGAATAATTCCTACCATTGTTTGCTTTTTTGACTGCTGCTGTGCACTGCACTGTGGATTTCATTGTATTGTCCACAACCAGCACCAGAGCCTTTTCCTGAGTGGTAACTCCTAGCTTAGTACCCAGCATTGTGTACGCATAGTTTGGATTATTTTTCCCTACATGCATCACTTTGCACTTGGTCATATTTAAATCTCATTTGCCATTTAGATGCCCAGGCACCCAGTGTCTTAAGTTCCCGTTGTAGTTCCTCAGAGTCTGCTCGTGTTTTAACTACCTTGAATAACTTGGTGTCGTCTGCAAATTTGATCACTTCACTCTTAACACCCTTTTCTAAACCATGTTTATCTGTTCTTAATGATAATTTTCACCATTTTGCCTAGCAAAGATGTCAAGCTTACTTGTCTGTAGTTTCCAGGATCACCTCTGGATCCCTTTTTAAATATTGGGGTTACATTTGCCACCCTCAACATGGCAACCCGCACATTTGCCTAATTTAAGTAAGCAAAACTCCGTTGGGGGCATCAATGAATCTATTCCAAAAAGATGTTTTTGCCTTACCGCTGAAGGACCCTGTGATGTCTGCACTGGAGAGTGCATGAAGTCCAGGAAGTGATGCAGCTCTCTCCAGCCTTAAAGTGTTGTAAACTTTCTTCAAAGGAATCTCACATTTGTTCAGACCCATAGTAACAAAGGCTGTGTCCTCTGGTACCAGAACTGCCATCATGAGTACATCTGTATCAGTTGAAAAAATCTGAATCTATTTGGCTCCTTGACCCGCAGCATGAATAGCATGGAGTAAAATTTTGGTATCCACTTCTTCATGCATGCTTCAATCATCTGTATTTCAATCATCTGTGGAGCACTGTTTAATGCTTTATCATTTAATAGAGAAATATAGGGCCAGGAATCACCGTTTCTATGTTGCATTTCTTGACCTTGCTGCAGCATTTGACTCGGACAGTCGACATTTGCTCTGGAAGAAGCTTTTAGGAACTTCAATCGATCGAAGGCTGTTTTTTTTAATTCGTAAAGTATATCAGAATTCTTCATTAAAGATCAGAGTTGGCCATGTGACCAGGGAGGTGTTGACAAATGTGGGGGTCAGGCAGGGATGTGTCTTGGCCCCCACTTTGTTTAACCTGTTCATTAATGACCTTCTACCTAGGCTAGCAAACGCAAGGTTCCATCTCCCTAAGTTGGCAGATAGGACAGTGGGCTGTTTCCTATTTGCTGACGACCTGGCTCTGGTGTCTCAGACCAGTCGGTCTTAAGAGGCAACTTAACGAATTTGCCAACTATTGCTAGATCAATGAATTAGTTGTCAATTATGACAAATCCAAGGTTGTTTTTTTTTCCAATTCTAGAAAGGTCTATGTCTGGGATATTGGGTGTAACCCAATTCAGCAGGTTTTTTCTTTTAAGTATCTTGGACTTCGTTTTCAGGCAACAGGAAGGTGGAACATTCATCTCCAAAGGGCCATGGATGCTTCTAAACCAATAACTAGTGTAATTGCTAGGCACTTTTATAACACAGGTAGGCTGGCCATGGGGCCAGCAATTCAAGTGTGCAATGCTAAGATCAAAGCCAAGATATTATATGGGGCCAAGTTATGGGCCCCTTTGATTAAGTCAAAACTGGGAGCTCTTCAATTCAAATTCTTTAGGAAACTTCTAAGAGTTCCACCAGGAACTCCCGCTGCAGCAGTTCGGCTAGAGGTAGGGCAGATGAGCTGGGACCAAGCAGGGTGGGAATCAGCACTTAAATTATAGCTTAAAATACAATACGGAGGCCACCAGGATCTATTAGCTTATTATATCAAGGATGGCTATAAGGATCCTTGGGCGTTAGCCTGACTGTCTTCCTTAATTCCCTGGGTTTCCCTGAGGAATATCTTTGTGCCCAACCCTTGGGATATGTAAGAAATATGGTCTTAACCAGGTTCTGGGATGTGGTTAGACAAAACGATATTGCTACTGTTAGACAGTCCCTGCATTTGTGAGACTATATTACATATCTTCCGGGGCAGGACGAGACTGCTAGTTACTTAAGATCCAAGGGCACGGCACAGGGCAAGTATTTAATGTTTTGTGCCCGACTGAATGCCCTACCCAATAGCATACTCCAAGGTTGCTTACAGGGGAGGCAAAATATGAGGAGAGGTTATGTCCGTTTGAATCTACGGAAGTGGAATCAGTCCAACATGTCCTTTTTTCCTGTCGGATGTACAACATAATCAGAAGTCAATTTCTTTCTAAATTCCTGAATAAATATCCTGGTAGAACGGAACATAATTTGTTCTATTATGCACTGACAGCTCCTGACTTTATTCAGGATATTATGGACTTTCTGATCCAGGCTTTTGTATTGAGGAACAGATTTTTGAAATTTAAGTCTCTCACAGGAACTTCGGATGCATATCGCGGCACATTGGAGTGAGCTCTCAAGGGCTGACAGGAACACGAATTGAGCCTAAGGGATTTTTCCCTGAGGTTTGCTAACATATTAGGGATTCCTTCTAAGATGCCTGTATAGATAAAATTTATAAAAATTTGAATTCTTTAAGTGTATTTTTAATTACCGTTTAATTTGTATGTATTTCTGTTGTTGTGTGTCAAGTGATGGCCTATGGCTAAACTTAAATAAACTTATCTATCTATCTATCTATCTATCTATCTATCTTCAGGACAGTTGATGGTGCTTCCTGCTGGAATTTAACCATTATATTATACAGTCCCTTTCTGCCGCATCAGTTAGTGCCTTACTGAAGAATTCTGTTACCTCATCTTTTGTTTGTATGCAAGAGAGAAGCTTTTTCAGGGGGACCATTTTTATTTTTGTGTTCCCCTCAATTTTATAGCTAATGGGCTTGACTCCCTTCTGCTTTCTTGCTCTCTTAGTTGCTTTGAGCGATTCCTGGAGGTAGGCATCAAAGACAACAAGCAACTTGGAGAACATGCCGTACTTGTTCAGCATTCACTCAGAGAATTTAATGCCATTTCTGCCGTATTCAGTCTGAACGTTGAGAGTTTGAACTTCAGTTATCGCGTCTACTACGGCAACATCAAAGACAAGACCACCTGATTCGCTGCCATCATGGTTGGAAGATGCCAGAGCAGAAATGGTGTCTACCTGAACAAGATTCTCTAGATGATGTATTTGTTTACTTTTCCCATTGAGCGACACACAGATCTGTCGGGACAGAAAAGTGATCTAGGTACTACTGATAGCTTGTATTTTCCAAGAATGTCCTTTAAATCCATGTGAGGACGCAATCTGCAGAGGAGAAAACAGTGAGTGAACAGGTTTCGGTCATCTTTTAGCTTAACGCCGCCCCTTTTCGTTTTAACTTTAACTTTCTTCGCAGCAGTTCTGCACAATTGAAGCTTGAATTTAGCATAGGATCCCACAGATTCACAGTCCTGTCAATAATCCTCTTCTGGACAAAATCTTGAAGCTGCTTTGCACTGACTGAAGACATTCTACACGCATCGTCGCGTATGGTAGTTGAGGCTACGCACGTTGTAACTAAGTTTACGAGCACTTTCTCCTCATACTGAAAAGGTACTGTAAAGTCTCTGAAGGAAAGGATTAGGGAATTGGCATATCGAAGTTGACGAGAAAAGACAGGTTGTCCCAACTGGTGGTGACAGGCCTTGTCCTTTCACTCCAAATGTGATGCCGAATGAACTTGTGCAGAGATTTTTGCTGAGTACAATGCAATTAAGAAAAATTGGTCAATGTTTGAGGCTGCAATGTTATTTCTACTAAGTCTCCCATTACCTTCATCATCTTGTTTTCTTGTTCAAGGGCCTCATCCTCTCCCAAGAAACAAATAGTGGATCCACTTTTGTTAGGAGCCCAAAGTCCTGACTGTAAATGTGTCCAGGTTTCAGAATCCTCAGTTTTCAGCAAGGTCATCTCAGCTAGATGCAAAGCACTCATGGCTGCATAGTTTCTGAGGTCTAATGTGAAGACATACTTGGTGAAGTCATGCAGAGCAGTTAAACACATTTCCCAGTTACCACTGCAAACTGATCTAATAAAATGCAAGCATTGAGAAGACCATATTAATATAATGTCTCGCCAAAGCAAACATTGGTCTTGAGGAGCACATTTCACGGCTGAAATTATCCGTTTTCTGGGCAATTTGAAGATCTTGGCGTTTCAGGAGATTCTTGGAATTCCAGAAATTTCTTCACTCAGAAACTGCTTTAGCTCTTTGCGGGACCACACTGCTTACATTTGGATCAAGACCATTTGAGCTGCAAACATTTAATTAAGTTGTATGCAGGTCTGCCATACATGACATACAGTTGTGAGTTCAAATGTCCAGAGTGTTGTTAGCAACCTCAGACATGGATGCATTTGTGTGGAAAGGGAAATACAGTGCATGCAGTGCTAGTGCACAAGTTCACTGGAGTTCTAGACAACAAGTTTGTCAAAATCCTGCCAGCAGTACATGCCCAAACCAGATGCGACACAGCAAGCAAAGTTGGTACAAAGTATTCAACTTTAAAGCATGCTAAGCTCTCGCCACAACTTCTAATGAAGTTTGGAAAAAACGAATTATGTGAAAGCATGCTAGATGATGCAGAAGTGTTCCTTACACAGATCCTGTCATCCAATTTAACTTCGGTTAATGCACTCCTGGTCCACCAGTATCATTGAATGAAGAGACTAGACCTCATAAGACTCACACCAACATTCTCCAGCATAAGACTACACATAAAGTGGGCATTTTTGCAAAGTTCACTGGTGGTTCCATGTACGCCAAGATGTGCCCATTCTGGATCCAATCATGTATAATACACAGTGAAAGAAGGTGAATTTCTGCCCCAAGTCATTGTGCAGAGCATTCTAGATGATTTCCCTCATCCTCGCACATGCAATAAATGTGCAAGAGCTAGTGTCTGCCCATACCACGAGAGAGGTATCTCATGCTCAAGATTCTGTGCATGTGAATTCAGCATGGACTGCCGCAATCCCAATAAAGAAAGGTTACTTACCAGTAACTTTGTTCTTTGAGGGGGCTCCGTGTAGTCTCACTCATGGGATCATGCAGTGGCCTCTAGGCAATGGGAAACAAATGCATCTCTTTAGAGCAGTTCCTATGGCTTCCGGAATTTATTTATTTTTAAGCCTAGAGAGCTCTCGCCCCCCCAGCTCACGCAAGATCAGGACTCAGCACAAGCAAGAGGGGCGGAGCTATTCCCTCAGTTCCTTTCAACCCAGTCAGAATACAGCCCAGCTAGGGGTAAGGAGGGAGGGTAGTGACAATACACAGAGCCCTCTTGAAGAACAAAGTTACTGGTAAGTAACCTTTCTTCTTCGAGTGGCTCCATGATTTTCACTCATGGGAGATTGTAAGCAGTCCCATGAAATAAGTTAGTGAAGGAAGGCTGGGCTTACAAGACTGTTGAAAATACAGCCCTTCCTAATTACAAACCTCTTCTAACTGCCAAATCTAATGAGTAGTGTTACCTATAAATGTGTCTGGTGAAGCCCAAGTTGCAGCTTTACAAATATCGACCATTGGGATATGGTGGAAGTTTGCTAGCTGCTGTAGCTCTAATAGAGTGAGCTTTTATGTTTGCAGCTGGTTGCCTCCCAGCTAGCTGATAGCATGTATATATGCACATGAGAATGAGTTTAGATAGTCTTTGAGATGAGAGTTTGGTCTTCATGATCCTATTTCCATAGGTTACGAAGAGCGAGTCCATTTTTCTAAACAGTTTGGTTCTGTCCAGATAGAAAATGATTGCCCTATGGACATCTAGTGTGTGCAGAGATTGTTCCAACTGCAAGGAGTGTGGTCTAGGGAAGAAGATCGGAAGTGATATGACCTGATTAAGGGGAAAAGGAGTGACCACCTTGATAAGGAATGCCGGGTCTAATCTGAGGTCAACGTTATCCTTATGCATGGCCAAATAAGGTGGAGATGCTCTAAGGTCTCCAATCTCTCTAATCCTTCAAGCTGAAGTGACTGCAACAAGAAACAAGACTTTCATAGGCAAGTGGAATAATGACACTGTCACCAGTGGTTCAAATGGAGGTTCTGTGAGTCATTGGAGGACCAGAGGTAAGTCCCACTGAGTAGTAGGTTGAGACACCCGAGAATACAAATTCAAAAGTCCCTTGTAGAATTTTTTCACCAGTGGATTGGAAAATAAGATGACTCCCTGGATAGGAGAAAGGTTAGCCGAGATAGCAGACAAGTGAACCTTTATGGAAGATACTGTCAGATTGCTGTGTTTTAGAGGCAGTAAATATATTAAAATGGATGATAAAAGGTATGGAGTTAAAGTCAATTTGATTAGAAGTGCACCAAATACAAAGCCAAGTGGAAAAGATTCCGTATGTGGTTCTGATGAATGATTTCCTAGCATTAAGAAGGACATTCTGTACCTCCTCTGAAAAGGAGTGACATAGGGCTATGAAGTGATATATTATGATGTTAGGTGAAGTGATTCGAGGTCCTGATGGAACACTTGACCCCCTTGCTGAAAAATGAGGTTCCTGGACATCGGGAGCATCCATCTGTCCCTGGCAAGGCTGACTAGGACTGGATACCAGATCTGCCTCGGCCAAGCTGGGGCTATCAGAATGACATGAAATTTCTCCCTCTGGATTTCGATTATGGTCTTGTTCAGCAGAGGAAATGGGGGAAAACATGTACAGGAGATGTCCTGTCCAACTAATTGCAAATGCGTTTGACATGGATCCTGGAGCCAGTCCCCCCATTGGATAATTGTGGAGGAATATTGCTTGTGTTGTCCACGAAAAAATCTATCCTGGGTGTGCCCCATCTTGAAAATACGAGACTGAAAATTCTTCAGGAGAGAGACCAGTTGTGTGTCTGGTATTTCAATCTGCTGAGTTGGTCTGCCAGCTGATTCAATTCTCCTGGGAGGTGTACAGCCATGGGTAGTACACCATTGCGTATGCACCATGCCCAGATGTATGAGGCTACGGTGGACAACATGTGGGACCTTGCACCGCCTTGCTTGTTTATATAGTACATGGTGCAGGTGTTGTCTGTGGTTTTCTGTACTATCCTGCCTGACACCATGGAAGTGAAAGCCTTGAGGGCATGACTGATGGCTTGAAGCTCCAGCAGGTTTACATGTAGGGTAGTTTCTTGTTGAGACCACAGGCCCCGATCTGCTTGAGACTGGCAATGCGCTCCCCAACTGTCCAGAGACGCATCTGTAGTGATTGTTATTGTTGGTTGAGAAAGGAATGGCATCCCTCTGAACTTTCTTTGGTCGAGTCCACCATTTCAACTTGTCTGCTACACAGATGGGAATGGTTATTCGTATGGATAGTCTGTGAAGGTGCGGACTGTTATGATCGCTGAGCCAATGTTGTAAGGGTCTGAGGTGTAATCTTGCATATGGCGTCACTGCTGTTGATGATGCATATAGACCCAGAAGTCTCAGAAAGAAACGCACCTTTTGAGTAGGTTGTCTCTACAACTCTGAGATCACATTCACTATGCTGTGGAATCTCTCCATGGGCTACAGTCTCTTGCTACAGTTGTGTCTATGGTGGCTCCTATTAAAGAACACTTTCACTGGTGTGAGACAGGATTTCTTGAAGTTTATGATGAGACCTAGGTCTCGCAGAAGACGGATGATCTCACCTACATGAAGACCTAGTTTCTCTTTCGAATCCGCTGTCAGGAGCCGATCGTCCAGATACAGAAAAACGGCAATACCTCGCTTTTGGAGTTCCTCTGCCATAGGAGCCACGCATTTCGTGAATACACATGGAGCTGTGGAAAGTATGAATGGAAGGATTATGTACTGGAAACAGTGACTATCTAGGAGGAAACAAAGATACTTCCTGTGAGTTTTTCTTTCACTTATGTGGAAGTAGGCACCCTTCAGGTCAAGGGAGACCAGCCAAGCATATTTTAGGAGAGATGGTAGGATAGAGTGTAGAGTAGCCATTCTAAATTTATACTTTTAAACATTATCTATTCAGATTCCATAGATCTAAGATCAGTCTAAGACCTCCATCCTTCTTAGAGACAAGGAAGTATCTAGAGAAGAATCCTTTAAATTGTGATGAGGGAGGCACTTCTTCAACCGCTCCCTTAGATATGAGAAAAATAACCTCTTCAATCAACAAAGTCTTGTGAGAGGTGTCCCTTGAGAGGGGAGGTGGTGAGGGGTGGATAGGATTCAAATGAGTTAGCGTAACCCTCATGAATTATCTCTAGCACCCATCTATCTGTGATGATGTTTTCCCATGCATGATAAAATTTATGCAGCTATCCAGAAAGAAATTATTGCTTGGCTCGTCATCCTTGACCTGACAAGAATCAAACTCTTTGCTGAGGATGGGAGGTAGCAGTATTAAGAGACTGTCTAGGCCTGTTCCTGCTGTTCATGACTCTCTTACAATTCTGGCCCACTGGCTGTTGTGTTTGTTGTTGTTCCTGTTGGGACACAAACCTCCTAGAATGGAAGGAAGGCTTATGATTTCTGTAATGTGCTGACAAAGCAGATGAGCTGGGGTAGAACTTCCTCTTAAATGTGCAGATTACGCATTGAGCTCTATCAGTTTGACATATCTCATTTATTTTGGATGGTGTTTCATCTGTGGTAACAGAGAAGAGTCTGTCTCCCTCAAAGGGGAGGTCTTCTATTCTTGTTTTATTTTCAGGGGTTAACGCTGTTGATCTGAGCCAGGCATGTTTGTGTTGTTATGGCTGATGCCATGCTCCTGATATACATGCATAGCTGACATGAGCTGGAATTGTGCCACTTGGCAGTCCTCCTGTTGCAGAGCCAGTTTCTTGGTCTTGGTGGGTACAGCCATAGCTTTAGCTCATAGGTGGTGTTGGTAGCCGGCCATCACAGCCATGTAATTAGCAGCTCGTAAGCTGAGAGAAGCAGAGGAAAAGGTTTTCCTTCCTATTAATCTAACATCTTCCCCTCTCTGTCAAGCAGGAGAGGTTTTAATGGCTCCAGATTTTATTTTTATTTTTTATTTTATTTTTAAATTTATATCCCGCCCCTCCTGCCCACAGGGCAGCCTGGGGCGGTGAACAACATTTCATTTAAAACAATAATAAAATTTTAAAACAATTTAAAATACCCTACATGGGGAAAACCCCCATCCCTATCCCCAGCCCCACCCCACCCCTACCCCCCACCAAAAGCCTGACGGAACAGCCAGGTCTTACATATACGCCGAAACAGCAGGAGAGTGGGCGCCAGCCGAGCCTCCTCCGGAAGCGAATTCCACAGCACAGGGGCGACCACCGAAAAAGATCTAACATCGGTGGCCACCCGCCTCGCCCGGGGAACCTCCAAAAAGGCTCCCATGCACGATCTCAAGGGTTGCACGGGCACATGGGGAGTGAGGCGGTCCCGCAGATAAGCAGGGCCCAGGCCGTGAAGGGCTTTAAAGGTTAAAACCAGCACCTTGAACCTGGCCCGGTGCTTTATAGGCAGCCAGTGCAGAGCCCGGAGCACTGGTGTCATGTGCTCCCTGCGACCCGCCCCCGTCAGGAGACGGGCCGCGGCATTCTGCACCAGCTGCAACCTCCGGACCAGCTTCTCGGGCAGCCCCACGTAGAGCGCGTTGCAGTAATCCAGCCTCGAGGTGATGAAGGCATGGATGACAGTGGCGAGGTCGGAGTCTGAGAGATACGGCCGAAGCCGCCGGACAAGATGTAACTGCCGAAACGCACTCCCCGCCACGGCCACAACCTGAGATTCCAAGCTGAGCCGCGAATCAAGGAGCACACCCAGACTCCGCACTTGAGACACCATGGGGGGGCGAACCCCCCCAACAAGAGGAGATTCAACCACCCCCAGGCTCCCCAAGCCCTCGCCCACCAACATCACCTCCGTCTTGTCAGGATTCAGCTGCAGATGGCTCAACCTCATCCAAGCCCCCACAGCTGAGCGCTGAGTGTCATCAGCATACTGATGACACTGCATGCCCTGAAACCCCCTCACGATCTCCCCTAACAGCTGCATATAGATGTTAAACAAGAGGGGGGACAGAATGGCACCCTGCGGGACTCCACACGCGATGTCCCGGGGGGAAGACGTACACTCCCCCAAGACCACCCGGTGAGTTCTCCCAGCCAGGAATGAACGAAACCAGTCCAAGACCGTGACTGATTGGTGGCTGCAGCTATGACCATCGAGTTTGGTGGGGAGTGATGATGAAACATAGCAGCACCCTCCTGAGGCACTGGATAAAGTGCAGCGGCCAGTTTGTTGGTTGGATCTGCTGAAGATGGATTGCTTCAAACAGATTTTGAAGGTTCGATGAGTTTATTGAAAATGGGCAGCATAATTTGTTCAGAGTCACCCCCAGCCAGAAAGCCGAAGACTGGTCCAGTAGGAGTCTTCCTCATTACCTTTGAAGGAAGGTTTGGCATAACAGCAGTCATGTGACGTAACATAGCCTGGAAACTTTTAACATCTTCTGTGGGAAGAGAAGGGCGCACTTCCTCTATGTTGCCAATAGATGGGGCTGTAGTCTCCCCTGAGGCTAGAGCAGAGGCATCATTAGCAACTGTCTCCTGCTATTGTAAGGAAACTAGCTGTTATTCTGGATGCTGATTTTCTTCCACCTGCAAATCAAGGTGCTGGTCTGACATGGGGTATTTTCAAGGTGCTGGTCCTGGCCTGGGTGGGGTTCAAGGTGCTGGTCCTGACCTAAGAGGGCCTCAATGAGCCCAGATGCTGTCAAATTTCAAATTTATTTATTTTAGAAGATGTGATCTTAGATCATTGTCACAGTAGAACAATAAAGACATAAACTTTCAACAAACAGTACAACAAGTGAGACAAACAATCCTATTCTGCAAACTAATAAAATTGGGATCACTTTGTCACGGCAGGATTTGATCCCAAAAAGTTGTTACACCCCCAACAAAGTCTATGTCAGTTGCTACAAGGGACTAGACGATGAACTCCCCACAGCCAAAGTGGAGTAGGAATGGGAGGGGGCGAAGGGACAAATCCTAGTCACCGTGCTCCCCACAACCGCAAAGCACAAGCTGTTGGTGGGGAATGCCATAAACAGATGGCTGCTGGATGAGCGGGTGGAAAAAGCCCAATCCCAGATACACGGGGAGCCGGAGAGCACCCAGGAAAGGGAGGGAGAGGGACAACAAGGCTCGGAGAGCCCCGAGCGGGTTGCACCTCTACCCCAGGAACACGGGGAGCCAGAGAGCACCCAGGAAAGGGAGGGAGAGGGGCAACAGGGCTCGGAGAGCCCCAAACAGGTTGCACCTCAACCACTGAACCCCACGAGGGATCAGGCCCTATCTGAACCCCAAGCCCAGCCAGCACAGGTGGCCGGGACAGGGCCAGACAGGGACCTGAAGAGTTCTGACCCACATGGGGACCTGCAAGAAGTGAAGCAAATGGGTCAAACTGATTCTGAAGCCCAGGACTTGGCAACCCACCTTACACAGGAGGGACCCAATCCTGCAGAATCAAACACAGTAACCACCTCAAGGGGAGAGTCAGAGGCTGAAAGTGCCCCTACTCAACCTAGGGGGTTGCAGAATGACCCGGAGGCTTGTTGTCCTACCTTAAGAGAGGGTGGGAAGCGGCTGACTGAGCCCAAGGGGTTACAAGCAAGCGGGGAGGTGGAGAATTCTACCTCGGGAGGAGGCGGGAAGGTACAGGAAACTTTTCCCGGGATGGAGGGGGGAACGAGGGATATCTCTTCCCCAGGGATAGAAATGCAACACCCTGTAATCCTACAGAGCCCTAAGGAGGAGCAGGAACAAATCTCTGAAGCAGAAGCTGCAGGCGAGGAAACGGGTCAAAGAGTCCAGACTCAAAGCGCTGCACTCAACAACCTAAGTCCTCCGGAGATTGGTGTGGGAAGGTCTGAACGGATACTTGCAGATTCTCACACTCTGGTCACAAAGTCAGACTCCCCCAAAGGAGAAAGACATGGTTATACAGACCCAGGGGGGACAGACAAAGGGTGGGGGCAGGGCACAGTAAAGACGGCTCACAATAGCCCCTCCACAGAAACAGACTCTACCTCCGCTTGGGAATGGAATGCAAAGACATCCATCACAGCCAAGGGGGAAATAAGAATGCCACATGGCAACAATGGGAATGACAACATGAATCCTGGTGAAAAGTGTTTGGAAATGTAGACTTACAACAGAGGGAAGGTGCTCAGTAGTTTAACAATTACTCCACACTTCCTCTTGTGTATCCTAGTATTACTTCTGATGGGAACAGACAAACATCCAGTAAGAAACAGGCTGCCAGATAGTCTGGAAAGGTGGCCAAAGTTTGTAACTGGCAAACAAACGTTGTTAACATGGTGTTCCAACCCATTTGTTACAGTCTTAGGCAAACAATCACTGAGGTACCTGGCAGGATATGGTTCACAGTATTACTACACGACAACATGGTGGAAAACACGTGAACACGATAGCCCCACATGGCTCAGAGAAGGGTTGAAAAACCAATGGTTTAACTTTAATAGGATGCAACCACATGGAAAGGTACAGATGTTGCAAACCCCTACACACACCAGCCTCAGCATGTTACGGGACCCTGTCGAGCCCACTCCACATGCTATCTTACGGGGGGGCTGTCACGGGGAAATGGGGTCACATACGTGTAACATGGGACTACATGTTTGGTAAATATGTGGTACCAAGGGTTTCACATGTATGCAATGTTACTGTAAATGTACACTATGTAATGTTAAAAGTTCCACATGTTGTAATGTTAACTCTGAGAACGGTAGAACTCAAATTACAGCTCAGGTTGGGCCTCTCACACGTCACCAGGCTACACAGGATACAAACAGAACCAA
>QEPC01014534.1:2296655-2315357 GCA_003113815.1 Sphenodon punctatus
AATAGTTTAGGAACTCAACAATATAAGTTAGGAATGCGTTATATTTACCTTTTATTTCTAATAACACTCTGTTTCAACTATCTTGTTATGTAATCAATAAATATACTTCTTACTTTATAAAGAAGTGGTCTAGTGTCTAATATTGGAACACAAGTGAGCTACAAGAGCCCTCAAGCTCTTGCGAACCCAGAGAGTAAAGAGTCTGTAAACGGGAAGGATCGGGCCCTTGTGAGACAAGAAGTTTCATTGTGGCACACTTGAATTAGCCAGTGAGAGAAACTGATTCAAGAGAACTGTGCACAAGGGAAACTGAGTCACTCAAACCCGGTAAAGTGGGGGTGCGGACTCCCCAATCCCGTGACACACTTGCTCCACAAATCTTTACCATGACTGTTTGACAAGTAAAATAAAATAAAAATCTAAGCAGAACATCCGTTCTTCCTTCCTCAATCAACAAGGTACGGTACGGACTTCTTACTTGCAGTATACAATCAAAATCTAATAAACATAACATAATATAAAATTTAAGGGTACTTTCGACCTAATCCAGCAAAAACTTAGATTCAAGTAACTTTTTCCTTAAGCCTATTGCTAATGATAAAAACCTCATAACACACAAGGTTGTCTCCAAGTCCACATCAATGAGGGCCATTTGCGTCAGAAAAAAATCTGTTGCACCTGGAAATTTCCCAATAAAGGGTTGCAAGTTCTCAGCACGAATTGATTCATAAAGATGGCAGTCAAATAACACGTGGTGTGTAGACTCCACGGCCATATTATCAAAAGGGCATAAGCGATCCCCGTAAGGAATCTTAGCTATCTGTCCCTCAAGCACTTTCGTGGGCAGTGCATTGACCCTGGCATAGAGAAATAAACATTTCTCCCTAAAAGTTGTAGTTGAGCCAATGTAACTTGCCCCATTGCCCAGTTGGGGAGCCCATGCAGCATATCCCACCAAATGGTGGGACCTTGCTACTGGCATTAGCTCCTCCTGTCGGTCTATATCTCGTAGACGAGTAATAATCTCCTGTTTGGCTGCTTCATAAGTTCTGGTCGCTAGATACCCCTCCGATAGGCCAGAGCAGGTCAAGTGATCAGATATGGCCTGACGCCAGGGGCTAATGATGGGAGTCCAAAAAAATATAGTGGAGCAGATTATCAGAAGAGACTGTTTGCTTTAAGCCAGAAGAGAGCTGCCTGCTCCCAAGCAGCTGCCGTCCATCCTCGACTACCTACTTCCAAACGGATAGTGGCAGCCGGGGTCTCTCTGGGTAAATTGGTGAGGGAACTCAGGAATCTTGTTTGGAGAGAGTTTAGGTTTTTCCCCCAAAAGGGGGCCCATAACGAGGCACCGTATAAAAAACCATGACTTTACCTTGGTCTCAAAAGCCTTAGTAGCAATGTCCAGGTTCCTCCTTCCTGTCCCAGCAAAGAGTCTCAAAACTGCCGCTAGCTGACTTTTGGCTGCCACCCCTACCCTATCCAAGTGCTCTGCCCATCGCCCAGTGGACACAAAGTTCAATTCCAGGTATTTATACCCCTTGGCTTGCTGAAAACGCATGTCATCCACAGCCCACTGGTAAACCCTTCTACTCCGTGCAAATACCACGATGTTAGATTTGGCACAGTTAATAGTAAGATAATTATCTCGGCAGTAACTGATAAAAGCTGAAAGTTGCCTGCGAAAGCAAGACCAGGTCATCGGCGTAAAAAAGGGAACCAATGGACCTGGAGGCCAGTTTAGGGGGAAAGTATCTCTTCTGCCTCGTGCCTGGAATGAAATCATTAATAAATAAGTTAAACAGGTGCGAGGATGCACCCCTGTTTTACCCCCTGCTTAACCAAAATATCTGGGGTAAGATGGCCTGCTGGGCAGATGCTGTCTGATTTGTAGGATTACTAGCAGCCTGAGGAATGTCTCTCGAGTCTGTTAGAGAGCCTAATCTGGTTGAACCCCTCATTTCTAATGTGGCTCTCTCTCTTTCATAATGATATCTGTGAGAGGCTATGCTGTCATAGCATTTATTTATTTATAACATTTATATCCCACCTCTCCTGCCTAAGCAATTTGAGGTGGCTTACAAAAATTTAAATATTTTAAAATATACATAAAATATATAAAATACATAAAAGGGAGGCATAAAAGCAATAAAAACCCACCCTCGTCACCCACCCCTCCCCTCCTCCCTCACGAAAGGCTTGGCAGAACAGCCAGGTCTTGCACTGTCGCTGAAATGAGGCAAGGTCTGGGGCATAGCATATGCTTCAGGGGAAGCCTCTCCTATTCTGTTCAGACTCCCCTCCTATAGTATTCAATTCAATGATAGTAAGATGGTGAGTAGGGATCCCTATAGTGTGATCTGCTTCTATAGTCTTCTCTCCTGGGTGGAGTGTATGGAGATCTGGAGCGGCTGAATCGCTGGTCTGGGGAGCTCTGGTAACATAGCGTTGGTGTCTGACAGGGCTGTCCCGGCGCCTGTGAGAACTGACTGAGCAACGATCAGGGCTATACTGCTGGTACCAGTGTGCCCTAGGCGGGCTTCTAGACCAATGGCCCTGGTGAGTCACGGGGTATCGGGCCTGGGTGAGTGCTCCGGAGGTCTTGACTTGGGTTGAGATCTTGCTCTGGAAGCAGAGCTTAAAAGAAAAGGCTTGAGAAGAGTGGTCCCTCACACCAGCAAAGCCCCGTGCAGGAGACTCACGGGAAGTCCCTGGAGCTGGGCTTTGGTGGTCCAGGGGATTTTCATGTGAGCTATACACTATTTTCTCAACCTCTTCTAGTGAGTTATCCTCCGAGTCCTCCATTATTTGGTTGGGATGTAGCTCCTGCACCGCAGGTAAAGTTGGGATGGGGATATGAAGTACCTGAATGGAAGCCCCCATGTCTGCATTAAGGATCTCTCTAGCTGAGAGGGAGGTAGATGGACCCTGATCGGATCCCTCCTGCCTGGTGTGGGTGCCCTGTACAGGATCAGGCTGAATATGTTTTTGTTTTCTTATTTTTTTTTTCTTGACACTTTCATGAGGCCTGAGCGGCCCGTCATCTCCCCTATGAAATGCCCGTTCTGTGAGGAGTTTTTGTAGTTTCCGGTGCCTGTCAACTCTTTTTTGAGAACTTCTCGCAGGTTTCGCATCCCCTTCGGGAGTGTCCCTCCCCTAGACAAATTAGGCATTCTTCATGGAGTTCAGAGACAGGGAGCTGCGAGAAGCATTTGGAGCATCTTTTAAAGCCCGACTTTTTTGGCGGGAGGGAGGCCATAGCCTCGCTCCCAGCTGGGAAAGAATTTGACTAGAAACTAATTCTAATCTAATACTACTATATGCAAAAAACTAACTAACTATTTACAGTTAAACTATCTACTAACAAGAATTCAAACAAGCCGCTCCCCCTGCTCTTGGCTGTGCTGCTGCGCCGTCTGCAGCAGAGGGGGCAGCAGCGGCACTGGAAGCCCCCCCTCCCCCGCAGCAACGGGTTGCCAGGACAACCCAATCGCATGCCGATCCCACAGATCCCCAGCCATCGACCTTGCATCACGTTTGGTCAATGCCTGAGCCGGTACGGTGCTCCGCACGGCTGCAGGCACATGAGGGGGCGGGGTAGGAAGTATAAAACCCCGGTGCCTCACAGTGCCGCTAATCAGAGCTTCAGAAGTTGGCCGCTACAAAAGCTAAGTCTGGTTTTGTCTTTGTTCCTTGTGTAGAGTCTGAGAGTTACATTGGTATAATTGTTGTGGGTTCCTTGTGTATTTCCCTGTGAGTGAGTGCGTGGTGAACGTAAATAGTGTCAGCCCTCCCCTGGGGTCCTTCCCCTCTCCCTTCAGGATTGCAAGTCCTGCTCCTTTCCCAGGGCTGGCCCCAGGGTTTGTGAGGCCATGTGCGAAGTCTTATTTGCATAATTAGGCCCCACCTAATTATGCAAGTGTGTAAATTTACATAAGATTTACTCCCTCTAGACAGGAAGGGTTCCCATTCTCCACCCCTCCGAGCGGCCATAGACAAGCATGGCCTCCCAATGCTTCCCCCACCTCCTCAGCCGAGCGTCTACCACCACTCCCCAGGAGTGGTTCCACTGCAGGGGCAGCCGGGCGGGCATAGACAAGCAGGCACAGAGAGACTGACTGCATCCACTGCCTTACTGGTGGTGGTGGTGGGGGGGTGAGCTTAGCCAGCCTGGCCTCCAGGGCCTGTTGTTTCTTGCTGCCGGTGCTGCCTGTGCCTTGTGCGTACATGCACATGGAGCGACCGGTCCAGGGATGCTGCTATCAAACACCCAGGACACCCAAAATGCAGCCAGCCTATTAAATGCATTATGCCATGAAGAGATTATTTATTTATATATATATATATATATATATATATATATATATATATATATATATATTATATATATATATATATATATATACATACATACATACACCAGTTCATTTGCGCCCCGCCCCCCATATAATCAATTCATGCTGCCCCTCCCACCAATAACCATTTAATTTGTGCCCCTAGGGAAGCGTGAATTGATTGTATAGAGGGCGCAAATGAATTGGTTAGGGGGTGCGAGTTTAAAGACAGCATTCCTGTTAGCAATAACTTCATTAAGAAGAGTTAGTGAAATGGCAGCCATAAAAATCTTAGAACCATATTTGCAGATTTTCCAAGATAGAATAGATATTGCTTTATATCCTAAATTCCTACCTAAAGTAGTATAAGTAAGACAGTTGTGAGAATGTGACCCTTTTTACATGGGTCTCTCCCATCCATGAACATGCAGATTTCAGCGTGTTCATAGGTGTGGGAGTTCCGTGTGAATGACGCGGTGCACACGCCTATGGTGAATGGGGTTGCGTGCGTGCCTGCCTAACACGCATCCCCACTCACCCCCACTCGTCCCCATGCACGGAGCAACCGTTTACTTCGTGGGTGTGAATGAGTGGGGGGTGAGTGGGAATGCGTGTGCAGCTGTGTGCACGCTCCGCCCATGCACCGGCGTGCCCACGGACCCCCCCACCCGGAGAAGCCATCTAAAAATGGCCTGTGAGGAGCCACTTGAAGAAGAACAGAAGGTTGCTGCCTTGTAAACAATGTTCTCTGAGATGGCTCCTAACATTCTCACAACACCCACCCTTCCAGCCCTGCATGGAATTTTCTTATATTCCTAGAAAGGGTTGGAAGGAACTGTCATTGGGGGGGGAGTGATTTTTATACTAGAGGAGCTTGAGACCATCACATGGTCTATTATTTGAATAGGGTGAGAATGTTGGGAGCTGTCTCAAAGAACTTTCTTTACAAGGTAGCAACTTTCTGATCACTCATGGTGGGGAGGAGTTGTTTGTAAACAAATAGTCTTATCTCCCAGTCCGATCGGGTGTCCTGCTGCTGCTGCTGCTGCTGCAGCACTACTAGAAGGCAGAGGCAGGTGAGGGATGGGGATCAGAATCAGGGAGGGGAGGCAGAAGAACTTATTGGGGGAGAAACTGGCTGCAGCCTGCCACCCACCCAGGCAAGTGCAGGGCCCCAGCTGGCTGCGGTGCCATGTGCGACAGCACATGTGACACATGCCTGGGGCTGGCCCTGTGCCTTCCCCTTCTGAACCTAGGTCCTCTTCCTACCATTCCCCACTACGAATATCTACCTCCCCTTTTCCTGTGGACTGGTGTGAAACTGTGGTATATGTGTGCAATGAGAGGGTATACTCCAGCGGAGCCTGCTCTGTGAACTATGATAATAGAGGCCTGATCTCCTTGAGATCTAAGGGCCATCACACTAGCCTGACGGGCTTGTTTCCCAGGTACACCCTAACAGAGCATGGTAAAAAGTCCCTTGTGCGTGTATGGGTTAACCTTGTGTGCTCTCGGCTCTTCTTTCCCTCTCTTTCCTCCTTCCCCATGACACTTTTCTTTTGTCTTTTCATCGCTTGTAGCTTGAGTAAGTTTACCCTGGGGTTATTGTCCATGTGGATTTGTGGTAGAGAGGTCATCCAGACCCCCTTGCTATCTCATGCTCCCTCACAGTTAATTACCTGGCTGGTCATTTTTACCAGGCTGCACTACCAGAAGATCTAGACAGGGAAATTATGGGAACCCCTCAGGTTGAGCTTGAGACAAGTTTGCAGTAAGCTTATTAGTAATTCTCCTTGGTGTTAATGTGTTTGTTGGCTGCTGGTTGCTTGAGTTTATTGATTCATGTGAACAGGCTCCAAGCCTGGAGTAATAGTATGATTTCCCTGCTGTTTCCTTGCTGAGGTAGCCAAGGATTTATCTCCATGCCTGGTTAATATGTGCCAAGTGTGATGTTAACAGGTTAGCCAATAGCTATAACAGGTAGGAAAACCATGGCTCAGGAGCCACATACAGCCCTCTTGGTCAGGGCCTCACACTGCCTTAATGGTCCTGTGTCTTGCTTCATTGCACCTGAGTCTCAGCAGCTCAATTGTTGCTGCTCCTTGGAATTTCAGCAGGCTGTATTGCAGAGCACCAGTTCTGCCAGCCAACCACAAAGCAGAAAAGGTTTGAATGCATGCATGCATCCACCTGAGATGGTCACAGCAGGCGTGCCTCGCGGGCTGGCCACAACTGCACAAGGGGTGGCTTTGGTCCCTCTTGGCACAATGGCCACCTCCAGGAATAAAGGGCAGAGCCTGGAAGTAAATGGTGCACATGTGCTGATCCCAGAGATTATGGTAATCTCCTGGCACCTCTGGAGTGGACATGGACCAATGCCTGCTTTGCTATAGTCAAAGCTGGCTCCATGGGCCAGGTGTGAATCACTTTCCCATGGCCTTAGAGAACACAGCTTGGGGAATAGTGGTGGTACAGTGGTTGCAAAGACACAGTGCTATGTGCTACTTAGTCTTACACACTTGTTACATGGTCTGCAAACAGTGTTTCAGTACTGAACTCTCCATTGGTCAGTGACAAATGAGAGTGAACAGGACCTCGCAGAACTTGGGCCCATAAAGAAATGAGAACAAGGAAAGTACAGAGAAAAGGCAAAAGGGCAGCAAACCCATCTGCATCCAGGTTGAGGGATAAGTTCCTGCCCCCAATATATGGAGGTTACTTACCAGTAACTCAGTTCTTTGAGAGCTCCACGTATTCTCACTCTTGGGACCCTTTCCTGCTCCACAGGCATCTGAGACCTTGATGCTGTCAGCAGTTTCCAGGCAGAATACCTGGAATCATCTAGAACATGTTGAGGGTTCCAGCCCGCCACCTCTTCCCATCTCATTAAAAGTACGGGCACAGGATCCCGTGAGAACGGGATTCTATAAATAGGGGGATGGAGCCCTCACCGCCTCCATTCATTCCAATCCCTTTCCAAGAGGAAGAGGAAACCTCCGAGATAGAGGGGAAGGCAGGCGGGTAGTGAGAATATGTGGAGTTCTCTCGAAGTACTGAGTGACTGGTAAGTAACCTCCATTTCTTCTTTGAGGATCTCTGCAATTCTCACTCTTGGAAGAGTGCATAGCAGTACATGTCACCTACCTCAAGGTGGTGGGCGTCGAATGTATGGAGCAAAGACCATGTAGTGGCTTTACAGAGGTTTACAATTGGAACACTTCTGAAGTTTGCTATAGAAGTAGTCACTGCTCTTGTAGAGTGGGCTCTCAGATTAGTGGGTGGTGGTTTGTCCGCTTGTTCATAACACCTCTGGATGCACAAGAGAATGCATTTAGAAATTCTCTGGGAAGTGATTTGGACCCCAACACGTTGTCTTCCTTAGGGAATGAAAAGGGATCAGATGCTCTTATGGATTTTGTTTGTTCAATGTAGGAGAGTGTTCTTTTTAGGTCAAAAGTATGTAGAGGTCTCTGTGCTCTGGAATTATGAGGTTTCAGAAGAAAGACAGGTAGTAAAATAGTTTGGTTCACATGGAAAGGTGAAACTACCTTTGGCCTAAAACAAAGAATCTGTTCTGAGATCCACTCTGTCTTTGAAGAATCTAATGTTTGGTGGAGAGGTTCATATGAGGGGGTGGGAGAATATGGAGTCGTCTTCTGGAGGTTTTAGATAAGATGACAATGCTGCCAAATGAACTTTGATGGAGGGGAGGGAAAGTTTGGATTTGGAGGCAAAGGAGATAATGCAAGACATGATCAATATTTAGGGACTGCAACAATACATTCATGGAATACACCATAAGGTAAAATGTGTCCATGTAGCATTATAGCAAGCTTTGGTAGAGAATCTTCTGTAATTTAGCATTACTGTGAAGAGATCTTCCATTAGGGAAGGATCAACCAGGTGTAGTATTCGTAGATTGTGATGCAGGACCCTGCCCTCTTGTCTGGACAGCAGGTCCAATCTAAATGGTAATTCCCTGCTGTTGCATGCTAATTCTCTGAGTGTCAGGCACCAGATTTGTCTGGGCCATTTTGGAGTTATAAAAGGACCATGTGTGCTTTGTCCAGATCTTGTGTATCACCCTCTGTAAGAGAAGAATATGGGGAAACGCATACATGAATTCTCCTTTCCAAGACAGCATGAAGGCGTCTGCTATGGAACCTGGAGCGTGTCCCACTCTACTGCTTTTTGCATTCTCTATAGTAGCAAAAAGGTCTATGTTCAGAGTGCCCTAGGACCGAAAAATGTTGTCTAGAACATCGTTTTTCATGGGCCACTCATGCTGATCTGCTTGCTGCCAACTGAGCTGGACTGCTATATAGGTTTCCTGACCTGCCAGGTGGATCACTTGTAGGTAGATGTCATGCTTGATGCACCATTTCCATAGTGCCTTTGCTTTGTGCAAGAGGTCTGTGGACCATGCTTCCCCTTGTTTGTTGACATACCACATAGCTGTGATGTTGTCTGTGATAAGGACTGTCTTTCCTCTGATCTGTGATACTAGGGCCCTGAGTGTCCATCAGATAGCCCTGAGCTCCAATATGTTTATGTGAAGCAACTCCTCTTCTGCAGATCATAGCCAGTGAACCCTGAGATCCAGTATATGGGCTCCCCCATCCTGTGAGTGAGGCATCGGTGGCAACAGACACATCTGGCTGGGGTGTTTAGAAGGGAATTCCTTTCATAGTAGTATGAAGGTCTGTCCACCACAAGAGGGTTTGTAAGACCTCCTCTGGGATGGTTACCCTCCTGTTGAGAGGATGTCAATTGGGGGAGTAAACTGTCCTTAACTACTGTTGAAGAGGTCGCATGTGTAGTCTTGCTAAGGGCAGGCCAGCCCAAGGGTTTGAGGGGCCATGTGCCAAGCCTTGCTGCGGGGCCCCAATGGCTGGCCGGTCTGCCAGCGGCAAAGCCGCCAGTGGGCCAGCAGAACCTTATGGCTGGCAGAGGCTTGGAGGTCGGGGCTTGTACATTGTAGGCGGAGCCCTGGCAGAGCTCTAGGGAGGGACTTGTCCATTATAGGCGGAGCCTCCAAAAATCCAGTAACAAAGAGTTTTCAGCATTAAGATGTGATGGACAGAACATTAGTTTACACTGGGAACTCCTTGCTGCTGAGCAAAACCCTGCCACTTGGAGACTGAAAGAACCCTCCTACTAGCATCTCATCCAGTAAGTGGATGGGACTCCAGTAGGACATCTCTCTCTCTCTCCATCAGTGGTAGTGCCATAGCAGGATAAAAAAATCCTGTTCACATATTTAGAACATACAAAACCTCTGGGCCACATCAAAATAGCTGCATGCTATTAACAATATCTGATCACACAAGCACGTTCATAGTTAGTAAAAATAGCATGTGAGGAGCCACTTGAAGACGAGCAAAAGTTTACTACCTTGTAAATAAGGTTCTTTTCGATGGCTCCAAACATTCTCACAACACCTACCCTTCCAGCCTCGCATGGGATTTTTTCCTTATATTTCTAGAAAGGGTTGGAAGGAACTGTTATTCTGAGGGGGGAGAGCACTTTTTAACAGGAGCCCGAGACCATCATGTGGCTATTATTTGAAAGGGTAAGCATGCACAACCCAGTTGTGAGAATGTTAGGTACTACCTCGAAGAACCTTCTTTACAAGGCTACAATCTTCTGATCAGCACATGGGGAGGAGCTGTTTGTAAACAAACAGCTTTATCTCCCACTCTGATTGGTGTCCTGGTGCCCTCCAGGGTAGCGGAGGGGAGGGGGGGGGCATGTGTCAGCTGGCAGGAGGGGCCCAGGGCGGCGGGGGGGAAAAACCCCAAGACCAGACAGGCGGCCAGGCAGTGAGCTTTGCTACCAATGGGGGTGGGAGAAAAAAAAACAAACTTCGGTGTCTGTCTCCAAGCTGCGGCGGAGGCCACCGCGGGGCCATGTCCCTGGGCACTGGTGGCACATGCCTCGGGCTAGCCCTGGCTTAAGGGTGTTACCGCTGTGGTGGAGGCAAACAGCCCCTATAAATATAGGAACTGTCAAATGGTTCTGGTCCTGTTGGAGTGTAAGTTGTCTATGGTGCGGTCAATGTCCTCAAATCTGCCGAGGGGTAGAGAAATCCGGGCTTGGTGGGTATCCAGAACGGCCTCAATGAATTGTAAATGCCTGGTTGGAGTAAGTTGAGATTTCTCCATATTGACCAGAAGCCCTAGGTGTCTGAGAATGCTGAGTGTGTAACCTAGGTCCTCTTTCAGTTTGTCCTCTGAACAAGCCACCAGAAGCCGAACTTTTAGGTACAGGAAGACCCTGAGGCCATGTTTCCGAAGGTGAGCTGTAACGACTGCCATGCATTTCGTGAAGACTCTTGGTGCTGTGGAGAGTTCGAATGTGAGGACTATGTATTGGCAGTGGCATTCTCCTACAACAAAATCGTAAGTATTGTCTATGAGATGGTCTGATTGAAATATGAAAATAGGCATCTTTTAGATTAAGAGAGGATAGCCAGTCTCCACATTGCCAACCCAGCATCATTAGCTGGAGGGTTGTTAGACGGAACTTCAATGTCTTCAATTTATTTGATTCCCTGAGATCTAATATGGGTCTTAGCCCCGTCTCTTTTAGGGACTACTAAGTACCTAGAGTAGAACCCCTTATACTGTTCCAGGATGGGAACCTCATCTATGGGAACCTCAACCTTTACACAGGAGTTTATCTCCTGAAACAGTTCTGTCTTGTGGGGGGTGCCCCTAAGGAGGGTCGGGGAAGGGGGTTTGTTAGGGGAAATAGTATGAAATTGAATTGTGTATCCGCTTTTGATTATTTCTTTGACCCATCTATCTGAGGTGGTAGATGCCCATTTGCTGAAGAAGGGCAGGAGACTGTCTTGAAATGAGGGGAGATCCTCTCCTCCTCTCCTGATTTCTGTCTCGTTAAAAACGAGACTTGGGACTGCTGTCCTGAGGAAGAATTGGAAGGTTATCTTCCTTTACTCTTCTGCTTTGTGAATATCTTCCTGGGTTGGGAGTAGGAAGTTTGTGATTGAGATTGTTGGGGGGGAATACCTTCTGTTCTGGAAGGAGTAAGGAGAGCACTGCTTAGGAGGAAATATTACTCTATTCCTGCCTCTTACTCCTACTTTTCTAATAAGCTCTATTGACCTCAGCTGACCTTGCTGTTTGGCTCATCTCCTTTATTTTCTTTAATGTGTCATCGGTGGAGGCTGCAAATAGGGCCTCCAAGTCAAAGGGCAGGTTCTCAATTCTGATTTTATTCTCAGGTGTGACAGCTATGGACCTGAGCCAAGTGTGTTGTCTCAGGGCGACAGCCGACGTGATTCCTCCAACAGCACAATGTGTGATATGCATCAAAGAGGTCAGTTGAAATTGCACTATTTGCAGTTCCTCCTTCTGTAGGGCAGCTATCTGCACTGGGTCTGTAGTACTACTGAGTTGTGACCATAGTCAGTGCTGGTATCTGCACATTGCAGTTGCATAGTTACAGGCTTTGAGAGTCAGAATTTCTCATGAGAAGATTTTCCAACCCAGTACATCAAGTCTTCTACCCTCCCTATCTGAGGGTGATGTTTGGATGCCCCCTGCTCTGGACTTGTGGGAAGCTGCTGCTATAACAAGAGAGTTGGGAGGGGGATGTTTGAAAAAGATGCTGGCCACCTCCTGAGGGATAGCATACAGGGAGTCTGCAAGCTTATTGGCGGGTATAGCAGACGATGGCTTTGCCCATACTGTCACCGATGGCTACATCAACTGTTCAAACATGGGGGACATCACATGACCCGACTCACCACAGCCTAGAATGCCAAAGACAGGGCCCAACAGTCTTCTTGACCACTTTGTTCGTAAGCTGCAGGAGAACCGTTATCAGGTGTCTGAGCATACTCTGGAAAGCCTTTGTATCCTCTGTGGCCAATGCAGCACTGGGGTCCAAGACTGATTCTGCAGGGGGAGGTGAGATAGTCTCATCTTTCTCTGTTGACGGGAAAGTAGAGAAGGAATCAGATCTTTTGGTGTGCACATCCTCTGTCATCTGTTGTGTGTGGGTCACCACAGGCTGAGGAGGTACTGGATTGCCCAGGAGAGACTATAAAATGGATGTCTCCAACAGCTGTACTGTGTGTGCGATTTGTAGTACTGGTGGTACTGTTAACGTGTTGGAGGCGATGGGTGCTGTCACAACAGAGGTTGCTGGTATCAGCCGAGGTGGTATTGGTGATATGAAGGGAAGGAATATAGGTTCTGGAAGAATGATCGGTGCTAGTGGTTGAGGCAGCACTGAGACCGCTGCAGTACCGCCTTGTGAAACATTATGCGGTCCTCGTTCACCTCTGCGTAGGTCATGTGGAGAGTGGCTTCTGGATCTTGAGCGATAGAGGCTTAATTCCTCGAGATGACGGCGCTGGCCTCTGGAATCGTCACGGTCCCAATGGTATGGGGGTTCCCTGTGTCTCGTGGGGGAACAGCATGAGCATGGGGATAAAGTTCTATAGTCCCTGTGGTACTGGATAGGTACATAGTCCCTACTGTAGGACCTCTCTCTGTGTCTGCTGAGATCTATATCGGTACCTTGAATGCATGGGCGAACCATATTCGGAGCGGGATCTGGTATCACGATACTTGTGATATTGATGGCGGTGCTTGGAACAGGACCAGCTGACCCAATGATGATCTTCCCAGTCGCATTGAGATCCCTGGGATCTCAAGGCCTCTCGCTGCACTTCTGTGCTGCTCCCGCACCCAGTTAAGGCTGACTTATTTCCTTGTTACTTTCTAAACTCTTTCCTGCCTTTCTCCTCATTACTCCTCTGGACACAAGGGCACTAGAGCAGCAGGTCAGAGGGAAGGCCAGGCTGCTGCAGCTGGGCTGGATTCACACTGGGGTTAAGTGACAGCACAGCAGGGCCCCACAGCTCAGCAACAGAATCTGTCACAGGAACTCGGGGTGGTGGTGGTGGGCACATTTTCTAGAACCACCAAAATTTGATATCAGATCTATCAAAGCTCTTTGGGGCGGTGGGCAGAGGGGCAAAGAAGGGGTGAGCACAGGGGAGGGGAGGTACTTTACTTACTTTTCTGTAGTGTAGGACAGGGTTCTGGACAGATGTCTGGCACAACCTTTTCCAACCACACCAGGAAGAATATACAATAAAAATTCGGTATATTTGAAGTTTTTATTTAAGAACAATTGGAGAATTATCAATGGTAAATCGGATAGAACTGAAGGCTCCTCTTTTATTTATTATTCTAAACAAGGGGCCAGTATAATCGATTACATATGTGTACCATTTGGTATTTTGGATAGCTTTGTGGAGTTTGAAGTACTGGAGTATGGTACAAGCGATCATCAGCCCATAAGGGTTGGTTATAAAGTTGAAGAACCGTGGCACTTATGGCATAAATCTAACTAGGCTCTTGCTCTCCTGGAGGCTGAAGATAAAAATATTCCAAAATGGGGCCCCGCACTTTTGGAAAAGACTAGAGACCTTTTGTACTCAGAGGAGATGTTAAAAAAATAGGGAAATCTGCTTGGGAGAGGATATGATTTATGGAGATATCCATGGGGCTTATTTGTCCTTGGTTGATAAAATTAGGAAAGAGCTCCAGACCAGGCAATCATTTCAGCCACTCAAGAAATCAGGTAATGCAGAATGGTTTGACAAGGACTGCAGGAAGTGTAAAGCTTCTCTTCGAGCAACTACTTATCATTTAAGATTGCATTTCTCGAGGGAGTTGTTAATGGAGTTTTTGAATAATAAACAAAGATATAGAAGGATCATTAAGGAAAAAAGGTAGCTTTTCAGCTGGCTCAGTGGAATAAACTCCAGATAGCGGTGTGAGATAAAGATTCTAAGGAATTTTGGAAGATAGTTAATGTAGGGCTAGATAAGCCCTCCACCTTCTGTGATTCAGGTATATTGCCTGTTACTTGGCAGTCTCATTTTTATGCACTTTATAATACCCCTCATAGCGTAAGAACTCATGAACCGGAGGAGGATATCTTGACCCTTCCTTTGCGGGAAGATATCCCTGTTAACTATGTGAGCAATTTGATTTGTGCCATTTCTAGTGGTAAGGACCCTGGCGAGGATGATTTAACAGGGGACTTGTTAAAGGAATTCAAGGAATGGTGGATCTCGATTCTGTGGAAACTTTTTAATTTTATTAATGTTTTTGGTATAGTTCCGCAGGGTTGGAATACTAATGTGATAGTCCCCATCTTTAAAAAAGGGGATAGGAGCTCCCCGGCAAATTACCGTCCAGTTAGTTTGATTAACCTACCTGCTAAGTTGTATGCAAAAACGCTTCTCCAGAAATTTGATCAGTGGACGGAGGAGGGAAAAATTATTAATTTAGAGCAGGCTGGTTTTAGGAAAGGTTGTGTGACTACAGACCATTGCTTTACCTTGATGTACTTGGTCGACAAATACCTACGGATAAAGAAAGCGAAACTGTATGTGGTATTTGTCGACCTAAAGCAGGTGTTTGACTCTATTAATAGGAGCATCCTCTGGAAGAAGCTGAAGGAAAAGGGAATAGACCTAAGATTATTAGCCTTACTTCAGAGACTATACCAGCATACTGAGGTTAAAGTGAGGATTTCCTCCAGGGGTACTCTCTCAGCTCCAATTTCCACCTCTAATTGTGTTAAGCAGGGAAGTATAATAGCCCCGGCGCTGTTCAACTTCTATATTAATGATATAGTGGAGGCGATGGATAGAGATGAATTCCATCCTGCTTATGTGGCGGGCAGAAAGATCAATATTTTGTTCTATGCAGATGATATGATTTTGATAGCTACATCTTGTATGGGGCTTAGACATAAACATTTGGCCTTGGATGCTTATTGTAAGAATAACGATTTAATTATAAATTGTGATAAATTCAAAGTCATGATTTTCGCTTGAAAGCCTTGCCACTTACACTGGAAATTGGGGGAAGCATCCCTGGAACAGGTTCAGTCCTATTGTTATTTAGGCCTCTTGTTTGCTCCCTCGGGAACATGGAACCAGCATTTTAAGGCAATTAACCTAAAAATGGCCAGATCTACTCAGGGGGTGTTAAAATACTGGAGGAAGACGGGGGGACAGCAATTTAGCCCTGCTATAAAGCTGTTGGAACAGAAGCTGATACCCTAAGTTTTATATGGAGCAGAAATCTGGGCTGGTCAGGCAGAAGCGAAGTTGGAGGGCTTCCAAAATGACCTGCTCCGTACAATCATGGGAGTTCCAAAGTTTGTCCAAATAGTGCTACTTAGGGCAGAAGTGGGGGTGGTGTAGATTCAAACTAAGGTATATCAAAGCCTACTTCGATTCTGGTTTAGACTACTGGAACAGGATGAGCAATCGCTCTCACGACTGTGCTGAAAGGAAATAACAACAAATGACTCCAAGTCCAGAAGGTATGAAACTTTACGGACTCTGCTAACCTTGTTGGGCTATGGAAGTTTAATCCATCTCCAGGCCCTTTTGCATGGGGTAAAGGCGGCAGTAATGCAGCAAATGCTGGATGTGGCAATGCAGTTAGATATGGTGGTGGTGAATTCATCAAAGGTAGCTCCTTTTTATGCCCAGATCAAGGTGGCTTGGGGCAGGGAGAATTATCTCTCTGCCCTCCAGAACTTTAAATTAAGAAAGACCTATATACTCTTCTGTTTGCAGGCTATCCCCTCTAAAGTAATTGAAGGTCGTTTTATGTCTATACCTTGGTCTCTGCGCCGATGCCCTTATGGCCTGGAACAAATTGATGACATTTCACATATTATATTAAACTGTCTTTATGCAAAGGAAATAAGACAAGCTTGGTTTAATAAGCTGCTGGGCTACAGAAGTTTTGGGGACCCTAGTCGCAAGATGGGGTTTATTTTGGGGACTTCAGAGCTACAAAGCTTGAAAGCAGCGGCAACTTATTTGCACTTGTTGGCCAGGCGAAGGCAAAAACTGGAATGCACAGCAGCTACCAAAAGTGCAATTTCTGTTGAAACTTTTAGTATTTAGTGTGTGTTGATGTGAATTTTGTTGGTTTTCTTATTTTGGTTTTTAGTCTTATTTATTGTTTTATATTTTAACTATACAAGCCCTATATGACTGTGGGGAAAATTATTTTACATTTTTATTGGCTTAAAATTGTATTTTCCTTTTCAATTTTATATATGTGTGTCTATTTTATTATGGGTCTATTTTATTATTAATGTCAATGCCATTGAATAAATTATTACTTACAATAAAAATTAATGTGAATGTGCAAAATGGCCACCATGGCCGTTCTGCGCATGCATATCCGTTTTCCAAAATGGCACCATCAGTGTCGGTGCCATTTTGGAAAATGACAGCCAGTCTGCACATTCCTGGCTGCTGCATGAGCATGCGCAGAATGACTAACATTTTCCAAAATGGTGCTGACGCTGCTGGTGCCATTTTGGAAAATGGGCGCGCATGCGCAGAACAGCCATGAAGGCCATTTTGCACATGCAAATTGTTTAGGTATGCATTGTTCTGATCCAAATCCAGATTTGAATAATACAAACCTAAACTGAACAAACCTGGTTTGCTTAAGAACTGAATCCATGTTTTGATTCGAACTCCCATCCCTAGAAAAGAGGGCATGCAAAGCTACAGGCCCTTGTAAGAAATCCTAGCTGTCAGGTCTTGTGTCCTCAAGACCACTAGAGGGTGCTGCCTGATTACAGATCCTGCATCCTCAGAGAGTGAGAATTTGAAAACAATCATCATCAGCGTTCTGGGGCTAACCCAACTCTTGTTAATGTAAGTGGGGGCATTACTAGTGACCATGGACTGCACGGGGAACAGGCTTAGACTGGCACTGAGCCCCTCTGAAACCTCCCATCCCTAGTACTGCACCATGAATCTAGTCTGGCATAGGCAACTAGTGAAATACATGGAGGGCTTAGTATGTGGAAGCCCTGCCTTATCTTCTGCTTCCCCTACTGTGCACCAAGACCTCTGATCCTCTGGATAGGTCTTATGACAGTCCCCACTTCTGCCACTGCTTGCAATCCTCCAAGACCCTTCTAGCCTTTCCTCGCCTACCTCTTATTAGCCCTGGTCTCATTCACAGCTTCCAAAAATATAGGTTACTTACGATAATTTAGTTCTTTGAGAGGGCTGCATGGATTCTCACTTACGGGATTACATCTTGCTCATCGGGTATCTTCAGGGAGCACTTTTATCTCTCTGCAGTCCTCTAGACTGAGACTTCCAGATTAAGGAAATTTCTGGAAGCTGAGGCTCAACCCTCACCCCTTGCAGGTAGTGAGGAATGGGGTATAAAGGGAGGGGGTGGAGCCTCCCTCCCTCAGGACTTTCCAATCCCAGCCATGTAGACACTTAGTAATACGATTTTAGTCTCCAAGCTAGAGGGAAAAGTTAGGTGAGTAGTGAGAACTCACAGAGACTTCTTGAAGAACTAAGTTATGGGTAAGTAACCTATATTTCTTCTTTGAGTGGCTCTGAGATTCTCCCTATGTGAGATTGGAAAGCAGTACAATTAGAAAACAAAAAAGAGGCGGTGGGAGTGAGGACTCATCAAACAGTGAGGAAAGCACTGCCCTGCCGAAAGATGCATCCCATCCAGCTACTAGGGCTAGGGTGTAGTGTTTGGGAAAGGTGTCAGATAAGGCCCAAATCTCATACATAGGAATGTGTCTAAAGTTGGCCATAGTAGTTGCCACTGCCCTGGTAGAGCAAGCCCTTAACTCCTAAAATTGTTTCTTGTCCGCTAAGAGGTAACAAGTACACTGGGAGATCCATTTTGATAAATGTTGAGAAGAGACAGGTAGCCCTACCACCTCAGGGCACAAACAATGAATCTGAGCATCTGAAGAGCTTAGTATGGTCCAAATAAAAAACCAGCACCCAGTGCATATCCAGGGTATGTAGTGGCATTTCAAACCTAGTATTTATTTTATTTAAATTTATATGCCACTCTTCCCATCAAGGCTCAGGCAGCTTACAATAATAATCAGGGGTGGCTGGTGGGTTTTGAGGTTGGAGGGGCAGGAAGGTCGGCGAGCCTAGGGGCGGAGCCAGGGCAACAGTAGGCGGAGCCAGGGCAACGGTAGGCGGAGCCAGGGCAACGGTATGTGGCATAACCCAGCAGCAAGCAATTCCCAGGGTTAACATTGGATGGACACTACTTAATCCAGCAATCCTAAAATTGAACTGTTAGTCTGGTGATTCGTGGGCCTTAAAATCCCCCCCCCAACACACACACAGACACACACACAGACATGCACGCAGCAGAGAGCAAGAATACTGCTTCAGAAAGAAGGGACTTGCTGCACGTGACTTGCAGGGACCAATCCCTCTGGCTCCGGTATTCTTGTCCTCTGCTGCATGTGTGTGTGTGTGTGGGGGGGGGGGGGGGGG
>QEPC01014534.1:2317773-2336349 GCA_003113815.1 Sphenodon punctatus
AGCAGCCCATGGTCCACGGTGTCAAAAGCGGCCGAGAGATCGAGCAGGATGAGAAATGTCGAACATCCCGCATCCATCTCCCGGCGGAGGTCGTCCACCAAGGCCACCAACGCCGTCTCGGTGCCATCCAGACAAGACCAAAGTGATGATGGTTCCATAATTGTGGGGCAGTCACTGAGAATGCCTCTCTGCATGCCTTAGGTGTAAAAATAATAATCTAAAAATCCCCTTGCCCCCACCCTTCCCCTAACCAACTGACCCAACCTTATTCTTGCCTGCCAAATGCCTGGCCAAATAAAGTCTTACAATGTTTCCAGAAGATTAATAGGCTCGAGCTTAAATGAACCTCCAAGGGGAGGGAGTTCCATAATTGTGGGGCAGTCACTGAGAATGCCTCTCTGCATGCCTTAGGTGTAAAAACTTCACAGGCAGATGGTACCTGCAAGAGGGTGCTCCTGGCTGATCTCAGAGGCCACAACAGGCCATGAAGGAGGCAGCGATGTTTAATATACAGGAGTTCCAAGCTATTTAGGGCTTTATAGGTCAAAACCAGCACCTTGAATTGTGCCTAAAAAGCTAATGATAGCCAGTGCAGATGCTGGAGCACAGGTGTAATGTGCTCCTGGCAAACCGCCCCTGATAGAAAATGGGCTGCTATGCTTTTTGCACCAACTGCAGCTTCCGAACAGTCATCAAGGGCAGTCCCACGTAGAGCACGTTACAGTAGTCTAGCCTAAAGGTTACAAAGGCATGGACGACAGTTGCCAAATCCGAATCTGATAAAGGTTGCAGCCTTCTCACCAGATGTAATTGTTGAAAAGTGCTCCTGGCCACTGCCGCAACCTGGCAATCCAGGCGCAGCAGTGGATCCAAGAGCAGCACAAGGCTGAGAATCTGAGTGACCAAGGGAGGCTTGTCCCCATCAATAACATATGTCTCCCAGGTCACATGACTGGCCAACCATCATCACTTTGGTCTTGTCTGGATTCAACTTTAATCATCTTGCTTGCATCCAGTTCCCAATGGCAGGCAGGCACTGGGTAAGCACCGAGACTGCAGGACTTGGGTCAGATGAAAGAGAGAGACAGAGTTGGGTGTCCTGAACATATTGATGACACTTCAATCCAAATCTCTGTACAACCTCAGCCAGGGGCCTCAGATACACATTGAAGAGGAGTGGGGACAAGATGGAACCCTGTGGAATCCACAAGGGTGGTAGTAGTATGGAATCTAGGGAAAAAGATAGAAGGGGCAATAAGTCTGATTAATGTGAGAAGGGGTGACCACTTTGGGCTTAAAAAGATGAGTCTGTTCTGAGCTCCACTTTATCCATATGGATAAAGCTCACGAGCTTGGTGAGTAGTAAGAGCTATGTAGCAATGGAACAAGTTGCCTAGTGAGGTCACAATAGGTTCTCTTTTGCTGGAAGTTTTAAAAAAACAGGACAGATAGCCATCTGTCAGGGATGTTGTAGTCATCTTGCTACCAAGTGGAGGTTGAATTAGATGACCCTTTGGGTTGCTTCCAACTCTATGATTCTAAATTGATTGTTGTAACTATCTATACACAAGGAACCCAAGAATGAGGTACTGTACCACACAGCATTTATAAAAACCAAAGGTATACAAATACTATATGCAGCAAATATAATTAAAAAAAACAATCTTTAAGAGTAACCACCAAAGGAGTGCTCTGAGGGAGACAGATCAGACCCCAAACATTCCTTAATGTCCAGGAATATCCTTGATTCTTCTTATATTTGCTAACGTGTTTCGACCTTCCAGGTCTTCTTCAGAGCTGAATTGAAGCCAACTTCAAGTGTGGGTTGCAAGTTATGTTTGAATGGTAGTTTTTTTGCTTTCAGGTTTCCAAGTTGGCTTCAATTCAGCTCTGAAAATGACCTTGGAGGTTGAGACATGTTAGCAAATATGTTTGGGTCTGATTTGCCTTTCTCAGAGCACTTCCTTTTGTAGTTGCTCTCAGAGATTGTTTTTGAGGGTTATATTTGCTGCATATAGTTATTTGGAACTGTTATATGATCTTTTTTGTACCAATATATAAATATCCTTTTGGTTTTTATAATTGCCGCATGGTACCTCATTCACACCCCAGTAGGAAGGCAGAAGCAGCAAATCTGTCCTGGGAGTGGGCATTCTTTTTGGAGGTGAAGCCGTGGTGTGTGATTGTGTGTGTGTGTGGGGGGGTATATCTACTTGGGGGATGTCCTGCAAGGAGTTGCAGGAGGTAGTGGTTGTGGGAGGATGGCATCTGGGACTGACAAGGAAAGGCTAGAGCTCAGGAGGCAGGACTTCTGTGGTATAGGGCATGACCTCATTTTCGGCCTCTGGGATATAGCATGACCTCCTTATTTTCTCCTCCTGTTAAAAGCTACTAACCGTCTGTAACTAGACACCAGGCCAGATGAGAAGCTCTAGATGGAGGTTCCTGCACAACAGGAGAGCCTCTCCTACTTCTGACTTTGTGGCATTTCCCTCATGGTGAAAGCACCCTGCACAGAGCACTATACAAGACCGATGAAGTGATGTAAAGGTGTCTTGGGTCTGCCCTCTGCCCTGGAGTGAATTTCACCTGAAAAGCAGCTCTGCCCAAACTGCCAACAGATCTCAGTACGCAAAACAAAGGCCCCCTTCTCACTCCAACTGTAACATAGACCCACACCACCCCGATTTCCCTCTCCCAGGTGCTCACTGCTCTGTCCTTCTCAAGCTACCAGCAAATGTCCAGGTAACCTACATGTCTTGCAGATCTGCTTCTCATCATGTGCAGATCTGCAAACACTTTCCATCCTTTTGGCACTTTCCTTAGGACAGGGTATTTCAATACAGCCCTAAGCATGACTTTGTGTGACCACAGCAGTGCACATTATTAATTTTATTTCAGAATTGTGGAGCATGCAATTAATTCTTGAGTTTTAAAAACCTACAATCACTAAGTTTTACATCTTGACAAAGCAATAAAAAAAATGCTTGTCGAGTTGCTGATTGATAGTTTTAGCCAGCAAGTTCACACACAGAATTTGGGTTCAATGTCTTCAACAGAACACCCCTTGGTGTGCATTCAGGGATACCAGAGATTCAGATAAGCCCAAACAGCCTGTGCTAGTGTTTGCAGGCTTTTAGTTCCCCTTCAGTAGACTATTTGTAGAGACACTCATAGAAGCCGCTGGTGCCCCTATGGCACTTTCACAGCCAGAGCCAGGGATGCTATAAAGGAGACCTCTATAAATAGTTGCATAAAGCACTAGAAAAACCCAGGGAGAGAGAGAGGAACTACAGCACACCCATATCTCCTAGAAATGGAAGCCCAGAATTCCCTAGCAGCCAGGTTTTGCGTGACTGCAAGGAGGATACAGGATTGATATTGTGTGTATATGCATGCAGGTACGTTTTGAGCATGGGTGGGAAGTATTCTGTGTGAATGCATGGATTTGGGTGTATGTGTAATATACATACATACACACATCATTTTTTAAATAAATATATATATATATACACACACACACACACACTTTACATATATAAAATGTATTCCCCATATTGTGCATGTGGGCATGAGTATGCCTTCTCTGTCTGTGCATTCTCTCTATGTGTATTTTGTTCATGTGCATTCTCATAATGCAGATTCTTTTTGCACTGTGTGTGTAACCATGTGTACAATCTGTGTATGTGTACTCTTTCCATGTGTGGTTTCTTCATGCACATGGCTATGGGTGTGCACATGTGAGTATATGGGTGCCATGTGCAAGCCCTGCAATCCTCTTTCCCCACACCTGATACACACCCCCAGGCCAAGCAGGCTGTTTGACCAGCCAAAGGCTCAGGGATGTTGGTGCTGTTTGTGCTCCAGCCCCCTCTGCACGATCAGTAACAGTGCCTTGTTTCAGCCTAGACTAGGACAGCTATGACTACAAGAAAGCCCTGCAACTTGCACGACATTTGCTGAGGAGCTCTGACAGCTCACAGACAGAATCATTTCTATGGAGCCTTATTAACTTTTGTTTGATTCTAGGGATCCTGGATCACAGCATGTGCCTGCCAGCACTGCAGGGCATAAGGACCCCAGAGTAGATCCCCTGGCCCAGAGATGAACTCTCTGTTCCTTAGATTGTCACACATCGGCTGATTTCCAGACACTGAGGGCATCTTGGTTTCTCCCCACCCAAGGAGCTCAGTCTATGGATGGGCAGGAAGATCCGTTGTAGGCCTGTAGGTCTGTTAATTAGTGTGGGAGGTGGCTTGAACCTCTAAACAAGAAAACCCAGTATCTTCCATAGGGAAATGTTTCTCAACTTTTTTGTGGGCGAGACCCACCAAAACATTTTTTTAAAATAAGGGACCAGAAGTGGCTGGCTGACAGCAGCAGGGGGAAGGGGGGGGGGGCACACACCAATACCAGCAGCAGCAGAAGCAGTGCCTGATCGTGGAAGCAGGAGTGGCAATGGGAAGCTGGCATGAGCCAGCTGGAAGCAGCAGGATACAGGAGCAAGAGAGGCAGCAAAGTCACAGCACAAGCAGCCAGAACAAGTGGAAGGAGGAAACACAACAGATGTTGAGATGTAGCTGTACTGGTTCTCATTGGCTTCCCAGGAGCATCACTAACCGGAGCAGAGCTAGGCTGGAATAGGTTATGGTACAGAAGATGGAATGGGGGCCCCCTGCCATCCCCCAGCAGAAGGTGATGGCTATGCCAGGGAGTGTGGGGGCCCCAAGTTCATGGGCCCCACTGAACCATCCGTGTCTATTATAGGTATGCCCTTGACACTGCTTCCCCCAACCCCTTGTCTGGGACCCACCTGTGGAGCGCCCTAGGGCACTCCAGCCCAATGCTTCCCTTGCTGTGCCCTACAACTGCTTACCTGGACTGTCTGGCGATCCGGGATCCCACTGTACACAGAGATCTGGGGCCCTGCCTGGCGCCCATTGGTGCTGACAGTGGTGGTAGTGCTAGCAGTGCTAGATGAAGGGGGAGACTGCAGCTGCTCATTCTCCATGGCAACAGTCCTAGGCACCAATCAGGGCAAGAAGGAAAGGCCGAGGCTGAGATGGGGAGGAAGCTGGTGCCGGCTGGGCTAGAGCTGGGAAAAGACAAAAGCAGGTGGTTAGGCTATGCACAGAAAGTGCTTTCCCTGCTGCCCCACTTTGAGACCTTCCCTGCAGTCACCCAACACTGGCTATAGCTGGCAACAGAGCTGTGGGGGCCAGATTCTATGCTGCACCCAGCAGGGAAAGTTCTCAGGGAGCTGGTGGTTCCCTTAGCCTGAGAAGGTGTCCATGGCACTCAAGAGAGCCTACAACAGCTGGGGATAACTTGAAGGAATCATATTCCAGTCTTTCCTGCTCTCCATGACTCCTGTCCTGGGGCCTATGTGGAGAGAGATGCAGAGCATGGCCCCACCAGCTCTGTGCTTTCCACACAAGGGACTTGTGGGACCAGAGCATTAATCTGGATTTACACCCATGTAACTGAGTGCAAAAATGTATTCCATGTCTATCAGTCACTGTCCCAGACCCCTACAGCAAGTAGGGCATCGGGGGAGGCGGCACACCAGACTGAGACTTTCCTCTAGGGGGTGTGCTTTGCCTGTACCAGCTTGCAGGCCATGCCTTCCCCTCTCATAGGAGGATGGAGTCCCAGCATTCAAATCCCTTTTAAGCCTCAACCTGGCCCCTGCTGCTGACCCGTAGGTGCCTGTCAAAGATCAGTTATCTCCCCAGGTATGCCTGTGCTGTAAAGTCCTTCCCATCAGTGCCTGTTCTGCAGTTAATCCACAGACATTGCCACCTTGCCGTTCAACCCCCTTTCCCAAACCATGAATTGAAGAGGGGCCAAACAACAACAATAGCTGTGGGCCAGATTTGTATGCCAGGCAAGAGATGATCCCATTGCCCCAGCCAGGCTTATTCTTTATAAACCTGTACTGCCCATTTCTCAGGTCCTCCTGGAAATTTGCTCCTCTCCAGGAGGATCTGCTCCTCTTCAAGAGGGGTCTGTAACAGGCCAAGGTTCTGGGGTAACTTGTTGTGGGATGCACCCAGTTATGCCTGGCAGGACACACCACTCTTCCTGGCAGAGCTGCCTCCAGCAGTGTTTTTATTCTATCCGTTTTGCTCAACCACACCTAGAGTAAATGGGTGTTTTACCCAGTGACGGCTGGTGGGTTCCGAGGCTGCTAGGGCAGTGGACGGGGCCAACCATAAAACTGCACACTTACATGATCAACAACATGATCAATAGAACAGAACATACACACAAGGATAGGGGACAGCTCAAGAGCAGAGAATGAGATCTGCAATCTAGACCCTTTTTCCTGCATGCACGCCATATGCCCCTCCCCAAATTTAAACAGTGCTATAAACATTATTAAAAGACCACATGTAGAATGCTAAGAATAATTTTATTCATATAGTTGTCACAAAGGAACATAGGGTCACACTTGACCAGAGGGAACATACATGCACTGTTGATTTATAAACCAGTTTGTAACATTTACTGTTAAGTTGTAGAAACCAATCTGAGACATTGCGAAACAGGAGCAACACAGCCCCCAAAGAGCCCTGATATGTAAACAGAGGTTTTTCCAAAAGGTGCGAGTGTGTCTAGCACCAGCTTTAAGAATGTAAATGAGAGGAAACTGCATACGTGAGTGAGCCCAGAGGCACAGGAGAGGAAAGGAAAAAACAAAAGAACTTTCTGGAAGACTCGAGAAGAAACTAGGGTTTTCCCCACAAGGACTTATAAGGGACATTCGAACCCATAGAGGACAGTTACTGTTGGGATCTCACTCAACCTCTGACTCGCTGAGTCCCGGATTACAGCTGGAGGGCAGGAGCCTGCTGAAACCATGTGCTGACTTCCCAGTAACAAGTGGGAGAGAGACGTTGGGTTGATCACAGCACAGAATGAGGATATTTGGTTGACATTTCTGCTGGCCAACTGGCATCACAAACATCTTATACTACAGTGACATGTAAGAGAACCCCTGGAATAGGCTCATTCTCTGCATATGCTTTGAAGGTTTATACAATTGAGACCCTTTATCAAATCTTTCTGATATTTGGCAGAGATGATCCTGAAGGTGTGAAATACAGGCCTGCCAAATTGTATGTACGCTGGTTGGACTAAAAAGTTGTTACAGTCAGACATAGATTTATAAGTTAATTGCTTATACCACCAGAACCCTTTTTACAATACTTCTGAAAGTTGGCATATATAGTAAACATGGGGAGGGGTATAAACTTGCCACGTTTCATCCACATTAGATGGGAGGCAAAAACGTTACAGCCACGAATGTATATGCAGATTTTTACAAAATAACACAATTCAACTGCTTATAGAATCAGATTCTTTTATTCAAATGTTCCGAAATGTGGCACACTTAACGCCTTCCAGTGGAGGTATAATCCTTCCAAGTTTAATCCAAATATATAAAAAACGTTACAGCCAAATATGTAGTCTCCATTGAAACCAATGGAAATAAAAAACAAAACCAAAACGTTGATATTTATGAAAACGAAAGATTTAAATAACGAAAACAAAAAATGAAAACGAAAATGACATGGGTCCCTGGTGCACACCTCTAGCCCCTATTTTAGAAAGCTGCTGCCTGTTGCAGCTACTCAAATTATACAACCATCTGGAAACTTTTTTCTAGTCTGCAGATTATGGAGAGGTCCAGTATGTATTTAACTCCCTTCCCTTTACACCCCAGGGAGAGCACCCTCTCTCTTGGCCCAGCTCTCTTAAACAGGCAGCCCTAAGGGCGTTGCAATGGGTGAGGATTCACTGGGATGAGAGAATCAATCAGCGGGCAAGCAGCTCTATGCCTACTAGTCTATGGGCCAGAAGGGTTGGTCAGTACCGTTTGGGGGGATTAAACAAGCTAGCATTATTTTGATAGCCTATGACCCTAGTAAAATTATTAGCCATGATGGCCATCAGTACAGTAGCTTTCACAAAAACCCCCACCGCAATTATGTAAAAAATAGCTGAAAACACAGAATACTCAAAAGTGTAAGAGTTTGGGGCTCTAACTTTCACATGTTTTGCCCAATTTTGGCCCAAGATGGCTCAAAATGATCAGAAAAGATCCATAATGTACTGAAATAATTTTTGGGAGCATCACTGAAAAGATGCAGAACAGACAGTGAGAAATCTGTATAACATGCGTTGAAAAAAAATCTTGGTTTTTAGATTTCCCTTCAAGATAAAATCGTTCATAGAGCCCGAGGTTTGGTCTGTCTTCTGCGTAACATACACCAACATTTTCCTAATTTAGCCTATCGGACACTGTTCAGTAATCAGTCATCTCTCTATTGGGATAACATTCCTGGTGCAAAACAATACTCCCCCCGCCCCACCCCCTTCTTCTGTCAGCACAGTTCCTTCCAAATACGTGGGTCTAAAAATGGGGTGGTCGGTAACTATCTGGGGGGATTAAACAAGGTAGCTTTTTCTTTTTTTCTAGCCTATGAGCTTAGTAAAATTATTAGTCATGATGGTCCTCGGTAAAGAGTAGCTTTCACCAAAAAACAATACCGTAATTGTGTAAAAAATAGTTGAAAATATGTAATACTCAATATTCAACTGCACCTGCACCCCCACTCATCCTCACCCACAGAGCAACTGCCGAAGTTTCCCCAGGTTGCTCTGTGCGTGGGAACCAGTGGGGGGTGAGTGGGGATGTGTGTTAGGCGGGTGCACGTACGCATCCCCACTCACCATGGGTGCACGTGCCATTCACATGGGGCTCCCCCACCCATGAACACGCAGAAAAGAGGCCCGTGTAAAAAGGGCCACATTCTTACAACTGTCTTCCTTATATTACCTTAGGTAGGAATTTAGGATGTAAAGCAATATCTATTCTATCTTGGAAAATCTGTAAATATGGTTCTGAGATTATTATGGCTGCTATTTGACTACCTCTTCTTAGTGAAGTCAAGTTATTGCTAACAGGAATGTCTTTAAACCCCCCACCCCATAACCAGTTCATTTGCGCCCCCCATATAATCAATTCACACTGCCCCAGGGGCACAAATTAAATGGTTATGGGTGGGGGCAGTGTGAATTGATTATATGGGGGTGGAATGCAAATGAACTGGTTATGGGGTGAGGGCAGCGAATTGATTATGGGGCACAACTGAACTGGTTTTTTATATATATATATAAAATATATATATTATATATATATATATTTATATATATATATATATATATATATATATAAACAGGGCCTGTTGCTTCTTGCTGCCAGTGCCGCCGGTGCCTTGTGCGTGCATGTGGTGCGACCAGTCCAGAGGCGCTGCTATCAAACACACGACACCCAAAATGCAGCTAGCCTATAAGTGCATTATGCCATGAAAAGACACACACACACACATATTATATATATATATATATATATATATATATATANNNNCCACATGCACGCACAAGGCACCGGCGGCACTGGCAGCAAGAAGCAACAGGCCCTGTTTATATATATATATATATATATATATATATATAAATATATATATATAATATATTTTATATATATATATAAAAAACCAGTTCAGTTGTGCCCCATAATCAATTCGCTGCCCTCACCCCATAACCAGTTCATTTGCATATATATATGTGTGTGTGTGTGTCTTTTCATGGCATAATGCACTTATAGGCTAGCTGCATTTGGGTGTCGTGTGTTTGATAGCAGCGCCTCTGGACTGGTCGCACCACATTCACGCACAAGGCACCGGCGGCACTGGCAGCAAGAAGCAACAGGCCCTGGAGGCCAGGCTGGCTAAGCTCCTCCCCTTCCTCCCCAGTAAGGCAGTGGACGCAGTCAGTCTCTCTGTGCCTGCCTCACTGCCCGCCCGGCTGCCCCTGCAGTGGAACCACTCCTGGAGTGATAGTAGACACTCGGCTGGGGAGGTGGGGGAAGGGAAGCATTGGGAGGCCATGCTTGCCTATGGCCGCTTGGAGGAGTGGAGAATGGGAATCCTTCCTGTCCAGAGGGAGTAAACGTTATGTAAATGTACACATCTGCATAATCAGGTGGGGCCTAATTATGCAAATTAGGCCCCGCACCAAGACTTCGCACATGGCCTCACAAACCCTGGGGCAAACCCTGGTCATGATGGAGGAGGGCTGGGAGTTTTACTTGGAAAGCTCTCCAGTGGAAACCTACAGCCAGTGAAGTGAGACCACAGGGTTCTGGGGGTGCAAGGGCTATGAACAGTCATTCGTCCAAGTGCACAACACCAGGCAAAATGAGGACCAGGACCAGATTATCCTGGATATCCCAGCCCCTCTGGAATACAAGCATTTGCCTCATTGTACAGAATGCAGTGCCAAAGGATTACTTCAGAACCTGGCTGCCTGAGACAAGGAGTGTACATAGGTCTGCAAAGCTGTGAAAGTCACAATAACTATACAGGACTGAAGACGACTCCAGGTCCCAGAATACAGTGACTGAGGCCACTTTCAGATCTTCCCCCTCCCCCGGCGCATATTCTGGCTGTGGGAGGGAATGCGCAGCCCGGATATGTGTGGGGGATCGGCCAGTCTGAAAGTCACACTCCTCCCCCCCACCCCCCGAGTGGCTTTGCTGGCAGATACGCGCAGAGATGCAGAGCAGGTTTCCTGCTCTACATCCCTGTGCGTGTCTGCTGGCAAAGCCACTCGGGGTGGGGGTGGGGGGTTGACTTTCAGACTGGCTGATCCCCGCGCATATCCTGGCTGTGCATTCCCTCCCGCAGCCAGAATAAGCACAGGGGGAGAAGGTCTGAAAGGGGCCTGAGTCAGTCCCTGCACCACCATCAGAAGCAGGAACTGGATACATATCAGAAGAGGGTAGCAGCTGAAATCTGCTTCACTGAGTGAAAGTAGGGCCAACCTGGAGGCCTTCAAGAGCATCCAAGGCAGCCAGCAGCTGGTCAGAGCACAGGCATGGTGCTGAAGTGGAACAAAGCTGCCATGGGAACCAAGGTCTGACCTCCATTTCACATCCTGCTGGAACAGTCTAGCATTGGCTAGATTGTGGGGATCCAAACAACCACTTGCAGTCTTATGGTGGACAAGTTCTTATCCTAGTGTCAGGGAGCACAGAGCCTCAAGAATTGGCACTAGCTCCCCAGTGCTCTGGTACGTACTGGTCACCTCTTATTGCCTTGGCACAATGAACCAGTTCCTGACTTGATGTAACAGCAAAATGCTGCTGAATGAGTGATGATCTACACCAACTTCAAGAAATTGTCAATTCTCCTCCATCCTGCATGTATATTCTCCTGAACTCCCCCTGCTGGAGTTCAGTGAGTTCCCCATCACATGGTGGTCTCATTCATAACTCTAGTTCCCCCAGCCAAGCAATGAAGGGTTTTTCCACACAGCTCCTACCTCATAGGGCACACACTCTCTGCTATGTTCCCTAGGGGTTTTGCATGGCTGGATTACAACAGGAGTCAAGCTGCCCTCTCTACCCTCCAGATAACATTTACCACATTCTCTTTTTGCTCCTTTCCTAGATGAGCCCAGCAACCACCACATTGCTGAACAACCCTCAGGAGGAGAACCACCTTTTTGGGTGGTCCAAAAGCAGAAACCATAGAGAGCAGATTCATAAAGAGAACAAAGACCCAGTGAATGGTTCCTGATGGCACTGCCTAAGCAATCCTGCTGCCATCTCCCACAGGAATGTTTGGGCATCCCATGGCTCAGGACACCCAAGATACTAAGGGACAATCATGCCTGGATAGGCTTGATGGCCAACAGGTTACCCTGATACCCCAGATCCTTCCACCATGACTAGGGGTCCTCATAAACCCAGTCCCATTGACATCTAGCCTTCAGTTTTCTCCATTTAAAAAATAAAATAAAAATCAGTCATCCAATAAGGGCAATTTGGGGCAGCCACACACCTCAAACAACTAGGAGTAAATATTCTGCAAGCAGATATCTGTGCACAGAGGCTATTGGCCAGACAAAAGCAACAAGCTAAGCGGCGACCATCAAACAGCTTGGCTGACTAAGGGTATTTTCAGACTTTACGAGATCACGCTCAACCACAGTGAACCACGGTCAATCCTGCGGCGGGGCCAAAGCGCCCTGAATGTCCGTTTGGCGGCCGCCAGATGTTCACCACAGTCAATACCCACATGGGGTCAAATTCAACCACGCTTCTGGATCTCCGGTCCGGACCTCTGGTCCGGACCATCTCCGAAAGCATGGTCAAAGAGATTCCCAGCGGGAAACAAAAAAAAGTAACGTCTGGACGGCAATCACCGGCCAGAATCAAACAAAATGATTCCCAGCCAGGGACAAAGTACGCAGCGTTGCTGCCAGACAACCAGCAACAACACAGGCTGCGGAGGGAGATTTAAAGGGCACACAGCAGCAGGGGAACGTGGCGGGATGGAGCGAGGCGGGAGGCAGAGGACAGCGGAAGGCGAGAGAGCAGGAGGAGGTGGTGGTGGAGGCGCAGGCGGGGGAGGAGGTAGTCATGCTGCACATGCAGGAGGTGGAGGGGCAGCAGCAGCAGCAACAGCTGGAGGCACCTGCTCCAGGGCCCCAGACCCCCAGCAGGAATGCCCCGGGACCTCAGGGACCAGCAGCCCCCCCCCAGACAGCAGCCCGGAGAGCCCCCACCCTGTGGCCGGAAAGCCGGACTCTGAGGCCGGCACCCTCATCACACTCAGCCAGTGGTCGCAGGAGGAGCACAGCAACAGGGAGGGGGCGACCTCAGAGGAATCGGAGACAGACATCGAGGCACGGGCAGGGGACGGTTGGGGATGGCACAGCCAGGGGGCAGGCCCCACCCGGCTCTACCAGCCCGCGACACGGGTCCGAGGCCGGGGGGGCTGCCTGGAAGCCCTCCACCAACCACTCTCCATACCCCACAGGGCACGGAACGCCCCGGCACCAGAGGCAAGCGGCTGAGGAGGCCGGCACACAGCAGCCCAGGCAGCAGCCAGAGGACTCAGGTGAGGCACACAGGCAGGGGAGGGGAGGGGCCCCCGGGGAGGCTGGGTGGAGGACCCAGGACACGCAGGGTGGGATGGGGGGCCCAGAGGGGCGGAGGACATTGTCCGGACCACCACAGAACAGGGGGAGTGGATGATTGCAGCCGTGGACCGCATGGAGGCAGCCATAGAGCGCTCACTGGAGTGGGCAGAGGCAAGGGACCAGAGGCTCCAGGCAGAGGTGCACCTGGAGCGGAGGCGGGAGTGCCAGGAACACAGCAGGCAGGTAGAGGCGTTTGGGCAGCTGGAACAGGCCACTGAGGAGATGGTGCGGGAGCATTCAGCCAAGATGGACAGGTCCCATGACATTGGGACCTCCCTGCTCCTGCACGCGGGCACTATGTGCGCCTATGTCATGGCAGCCGCCCCACCGGGCACCCTGCCTGCCCAGGGCCCTGTGCTGGGCCCCTCGGCGCCCCCACCGCCTCCCTAACCGCCTCCACGCCAGCAGGGCCCCCCCATCCACCTCCCGGTCCCCACCAGCCTCCGGAGGGAGCAGCCACCCAGGGGGGCCCCTTGGGTCCTCCCTCCCTCCCACCACCGCCTGCCCCTCCGGACACTGAGGCATCCCAGGACACCATTGGGGACACGGACAGCGGAGGGAAGGACAGTTCCCAGAGCTCTGTGCCGTCCACAGGGCACTCTAGGGGGCACCCCAGGAAATGCGGGGGCTGGGGGGGCGAGGGACGATCTGAGGGGGGGCGGTGGTGGCACAGGTGAGCGGGTGATATAATAAACACACGGATGACACAGCCGCCTCCTGTGGTCAGTTCAGGGGCCTGGAGATGGGGGGGGGGGTGAACCATGCCCGTATAGGGGCTCGCCCAGGGACTACCCCGGGCCCCCGCGGGGGTGGGCACCCTCACGCCTGGGCCTCCCGGCCGACATGCCTGGCTAGGGCAGCACGGATGCGTTTGGCATACCGGTACTCCCTCGGGTTGTCCGCGTTCACGTACAGAGGCACGGGGCTGGGAGGACGGGTAGGCATGGGGTATTCGAGGGCGGTCCCATCGGTCTCGCACACTTTGTGCAGCACACAGCAGGCATCCATCACCAGGGCCGAGATCTTCACTGTGTTGTCTAGCCGGTCGGCGAGGCTCCTCCAGCGCTGCTTGAGGGCCCCAAACGCCCGCTCGACCACGGTCCTGCTGGCACACAGGCGGGTATTGTAGAGTGCCTCCGCCGGGGTCCGAGCGATCGGGTATACCTTCATCAGTCGGTGAGGGGGTAGGCAGGGTCCCCAAAGATAAAACGGGGCATCAGCACCCCCTTAATCTGGGCCATCCCCATGTCTGGAAAGTCCCCCCGGTACATCCGGGCATAAAAGGAGGAGATGGTCATGATCCGGGCATCGTGGCTGCACCTGGAGTTGCCCTTGAAGAGGTTTATAAATCTCCCCTGGTGGTCCACAACCGCCTGCAGCTGCAGGGAGTGATACCCGTGCCTGTTGACATACTCCACGGCTTCCCCCGCAGAGGGGCGGAGGATCTCGATGTGGGTGCCGTCCACGGCACCTATGCAGTTGGGGAACCCGCCAGTTACGAAGCCGGCCATCACGGGCCCCTGATCCACCAGCTGGATCGCCCTTGTCCAGGAGTACGCCCTTCACAGCCTCACAGACATCCCGGAGGATACAGGCCACGGTGCTCACCCCGACACCGAAGTGCTGCAAAACGGACCGGCAGGAGTCTGGCGTTGCCAGGGCCCAGACCCCAATGGCCCATGGGGATGGGGTTCCTCATGGGGGTGTGCTGTCACTCCAGCCAGGGCACGAGCAGCTCCGTGAGCCGCAGTAGGGTGAGCATGTCCATTCGAAAGTGTGCCCTTCAGGCTGCCTCATCCCACTGAGCCAGCGCCCGGGACCACCAGCCCTGGGTCCGCTCCGTGACCCATAGCCACCTGGCAATGGGCATAGCGAGCAGGGCGGTCCGGCGCATGGTCTCCCTCCTCCATTGGAGGCGCCCAGCCTCCTCGTGGATCGCTGCAGGTCTGGTCCGGCTGCGGCTCACGGCCTGTAAGGCCTCTGCGGGCCCATGCAGCATTCCAGGCCGCAGTAACCCGCAGGCGGGCGCCCAGGTGCACCTCAGCGGTCTGGATGCGCAGCTGATCAGTGTGGGCATGGAATCACTCGGCACAGAGCGCAAGGAGCATCCTGCATGCACCCAACCTGTCCCGCTCCATGGTGAGGTGAGCCCTGGGGGGCAGCTGGCGACCCTGATATAGGCTACCTGTGCTGGCTCCTGCAGGGCGGGTGGCCCTGAGCGGCAGGTGCACGGTATTGAGCGCACCTACTGTCCCTGGCAAAAGCCGTGTGCACGGGCCGGTGCACGCCCGGGCGTGCAGGCTGCATGTCTCCTGTCATCACCTCCCACCTCTCCCTGTTGGCAACATCGTGTCCTTGCCGGCCTGATTAGTGTGTCGGCTGTCCTGTCTGTGTGCTCAGTTCCTGCAGCTGTGCTGGGTCCGCACCCCATGCCTTGCTCTGTTGCCATACATTGTTGCAGCCTGGGGCTTTCTCGGCCAGCCTTGGTGCCCTTCCCAAGCTCCCTCCCGCCCCTGGAGGGAATGTGGGGCCCCCTGTCCGTGGTGTTATTCTCCCTGGCATGCTGGACTATGGCTGGCTGTGCTTCCACCGGGCTCCCGGCCCCCATGGGGTCCCCCATCCGTGGTCCTTCTGCAAGACCATGGTCCTGTGTGACCTGTGGCATACCCCGACGGTGCAATTGCTGCTGAGCTGCCTGGACAGCCTGTCGGGTGCTTATGCGAGCCTGAGCTCTGGCCTTCATTACTTCGGCTATGAGGCGAGCGCCCGGGATTGCCGGCTGCATGCTGAGACGTTGGGGCTGGTTCCCTTTCCTGATGGGCGCATCTCGGAGATGAGGTGCTTGCATGTGGCCTGGTCTGCGGCGGAGGCCGTGTCCGCCCTGTCTGTGTGCAGCCTGGCTGCCTACATGGTCTGTCTGGTGGAGGGGGGCCCTGTCTTGGCCGTGTCCTACTTTGGCTGCGTTCATGGGACCCGTGGGTACCAGTGCTCCTGTGGGGCAGTGTATCACCGGCTGTTGGAGCTGGATCAGATTCCGTGGCTCCCTGCTGCTGACTGCTGCATGTCGGAGCCTACCGCGGCGAAGCTGTCAGGTGTGTGGTCCTGTTCCGATGTGCAGCTGGGTTTCTCCATGCAGGATCCCTTTGAGGCTTACTACCTGATCCCCCCCCACATGTCCGTGCAGGGGGACTGTCGAGGCCTGCTTCATTGTTCACCTCGTTCACCAGGCGGGGCACCCGGCCCCTGGGCCCTTCATGGCCCCAGCAGCTGGCTGTGAGTCCCCCTTTGCCTCCCGGACCCCTGTTCCTGGCCCCCGTGGGGGTTCCCGGCTCCGCCCTGCTGCCGTGGCCTGCTGCCTGCTCCCTCCTTGCTGTCCCGGCTGTGCTGCCTGCTTCCTGGGGTGTCGCTGGCCCTGCCTGTGGCTCCGCCCCCCGTTTGTCTCTGCCCTCGGCGTTCCCCTCCGTGACCGCCGTCTCCATTGTCCGCCTCCGGTGCCCTGACTGCCCCCCCCCGGGGTGCTGCTGACCATCCTCGTTCGCCCATGCCCCCTTCTGTGCCCCGCCCGCCCCCCCTCCTGCGTGTCTGTGTGATCTCGGAGTTCTGGGGCCTCCGGACTGGCCCCCCCGGCGTTCTCCCGGGTGTGTGTGTCACGGGTTTGGGGGTCCACACCCCCACTTTACCAGGTTTGAGTGACTCAGTTTCCCTTGCGCACAGCTTCCCTGAATTAGTTTCTCTCTGGCTAATTCAAGTGTGCCACAATGAAACTCCTTTGTCACACAAGGGCCCAATCCTTTCCGTTTACAGACTCTTTACTCTCTGGGTTTGCAAGAGCTTGAGGGCTCTTGCAGCTCACTTGTGTTCCAATGTTAGACATCGAGACTTCTTCATAAAGCTAAGAAGTAAGTTTATTGATTACATAAGCAAGATAGTTGATACAGAGTGGTTATTAGAAATGAAAGGTAAACATAAACGTATTCCTAACTTATACTGGTTGAGTTCCTAAATTAATCTTACCCTATAAAGTTCCATAAGCTTCTTGTTCCTCAGCCATAAAGGTAGAATGGCTGGGCGCTGGCTTCTTAGTTGGTAAAGAGCAAAATCCTGTCTCTCACCTCATGTTTCCTCCAGCTTGCTGCTGGCTTTCACATACAGATCAGCTCTCTCTCGCTGGCTGTAGGAATGAGCTTTTTAGGGGACTTACTGGTTCATTTAAATAGTCTTTGTCTCTGTTCTCACCTTTGGGGAATCGTGGGTCAGGACACGTAGTCAACCCAGGCTAACACAAAGGCCCATCTAAATGTCAACAGGGCTGTCTGGCGAGAGACCTTCAATACCCATTTGTTATCTGTTTGTATTTCCTGTAGGCTGTCATGTGTTATGTCTCTGATCTGGATTCTACAATTCTCCATTTTAACATCACATACATGTGGAACCTTTTGTATTACATATTTGTCAGGCTTGTAGTCTACATGTATTTCCATGTTACACGTGTGTGACCCTATGTTTCTCCGTGACAGGGGGGGGTTGTGTGACTTTGGACCTGCTGCACTGCCCTGGGCCTCCTGTCTCCCCTCCATCACCCCCTCGCCGGCGCTTGGGTTCCAAGCGAGCTTCCTGGACTGTTCCCGGCCCGCTCCCTGTTCCGTGTGTGCTCCCGCTGTGCCTGTGGGCAGACCTCCTGGGGCCCCCCGTTCCGGGACTGGCTGTGTTGCTGTCGGGGTGCCCGTACAGGCTGTTCTGTATTGGGGGTTCTGGTTGCCGTTGCCTGTGTCCCGCTGTGCCTGTGCAGTTTCCCCTCCTCTTCCCTGTCCCTCGCCCCCCCTTGCCCGTTGTGCCTTGTGTGGTGTCTGTCCCGCTGTGTCTCTCCCCCCCCTCCCTTTCCCGTGAGGGTGTGTGTGCGCCCAGGCGTGTGTGTTTGTGCTGTGTGTTCCACTGTGCCCTCGCTGTCTGTGTGCCTGTTGTGTGTGGTACCTGGGCGGCTCTTCTCCCTCTTCCCCTTCCCTTCCCATTTCCCTTATGTGGGTGTTCCCTTGTATCTCTTTTGGCTTCGTTTGCCCTCAGGCAGCCATGTCTGTGTCCCGCCCCTGCCCGGCTCCTTCTGGGTGTTTTGACCTCGGCCGGGGATCGGCGTCACGTCTGTTGCGCCGCCCCGGGTCGTGATCTGGCAGCCCGATTCCCTACCGTGGTCCCGCTCCCGTCACGTCTGGGGCCTTTATTGACCGCGGAGGGTGGTTGTTCGGTTCACCACCACTGGGAATCCACTGTGGTGACTCTGGAACACGTAACGTCTGAAATCACCCATAGTCACCAACACCAAGGAGTGGGGCAGAGGTACTGCTGGCCTCCTTTTGCCCAACAGTCTCTCACCGAGGCCCCCAAAAGATAAGGGAATGGTTAGCACATAGCATTGGCCACTGCGAGGGGAGGGGGGCTGTTGGGATGGGCTGGGGGGCCGCTGGGAGGGGGGCCGTTGGGCTGGGCTGCTGCTGGGAGGGGGGGCTAGTGGGGGGGCCTGGG
>QEPC01014534.1:2339245-2356562 GCA_003113815.1 Sphenodon punctatus
AGCCAGGACTCCTGGGTTCTCTGGGAAGGGAGGGAGGCTAGTGAGTTAGAACAGGGGGTGGCTGGGAGCCAGGCCTAGCCCCCCCTCCCCTCCCAGAGAACCCAGGAGTCCTAGCTCCCAGCTCGCCCCCCTGCACAGGGCCACTAAGACTATATTTTCCCAGGCCACTTTGATTTCCCAATCCACCCCGGACAAAGGAGAGAGACTGACAGAAGATGCAGGCATTGTGGTTCTTCCCAGATCACCTGGCCAACACCTCCACAAAATGGGCACGGTGGTTCACTATGGCCTGAAGAACCACACAGAAAGATCTGTTCCAGTTCAGGTATTCATGCTTGCTATTGGGGTGGGCAGATTGTGGTGATATGGCTTCCATATATCACTCCTTTACAGTTTGGGAACCCCTCCTACCAAAAGCTCTCCATTACCTCCACGGGTCAACCAGCTGCATCACACAATCCAGCAGTACATCCATGATCACTGTGCAAGTCTCCACTAATATCGTGCCACCTGGAGGTTCCAATGTCAAATTTCTGGGTAATACTGAGTGACATGAGCAGCAGGAATCAGAAGTAGCAAACTTCCAGATAGCGATGGCAACATGTTTCTTAACCAGGGATGGGCGACTGCATCACCGGGCTCCATTTCTCCAGTTAAGACCAGAGTATCTTGGCTATCTGTAGGATGAAGCAACAGGGCATTTGTGACCCACTCCGTTATCTCCTCAGGAGCTCAGTATGTTCTCCCACCAGTCCATACTTTTCTCCTTCACCCAGTCAATCCTCTTGGTGGATACAGTCCTGCGCATGGTGTCAGTGACTAAAGACGCATCTGCCAACAGATACCTCTCAGCGAGCATCAGGTTTGTTCTCCGGCTTCGATCTTCCCCAGCATGGTCTGTTGGTGCTGGAGGTAGGCAAGTGCATGGTGCCGAAGCAGGATCCACCTCCATGGTGTGGCATCCGCCTTGCCCCCTCCCTCCGCGCCTTCAAATCCCTCCTCAAGACCCACCTGTTCCTCGCTGCCTTTCCCAATCCCTGCTAGACGTTCCCATATACCTACTGTCTGCCCGCCTCTGCAGACTGCTGCAACCTGACTGTAACCAAGCCAAGCACACACACCTGAGTCTTCGCACCTGCTTGAATGTTTGTCTGTCTTCTCCCCTGTCTCTCCCACTGTCCCCTCTCCCTGTCTCCCCCTCCTTGTCTTTTAGATTGTAAGCCACAGGCAGGGACCGCGTCTATTTCTATGTTCTGTACAGCACCAGGTCACACGACTGGCGCTATATAAATGATTATAATAATAATAAGAAGAAATGCCCTGCTGGCCACTGATCAAGAGTCTCTCTCTTCCATGACAACACATCAAGCCAATGACAGCAGTAGACTGTATAAACGGTCACAGGTTCTGTTCAACAGCAGAAAGGGAGACCTGAAGCACAACAAGCATGAGGAAGTTCTCTGCATGTGTCACCATGGCTACAGTTCCGACATGTGAACTCTGCAGACCATGCAACAAATGTTTTGAACTGCTTCAAGAGAACGGATGATGTCTAGCTAGAACTGGTTGTGCACTGCACGTGAGCAGCTACTGGAGATAGTCTATTGGTCATGTGCCCTTACAGGACTGGCTGCATACAGAGCATGAATTGCTATTGGCTGCTATTGGTCATGTGCCGTTACAAGCCACCTATTGGGTGAAAAACATTTCACCAAGCTTCTGCTGGCTGTGCGTGTTGCTGCACCTGCACTGCCAATCCAGGTGGCTATTAAACTGGATAGACATTCCTGTCACAAGCACATCAGTGAACACACCAACTCGCCTGAAAATGTTGCAGATGTTAGCACTTTTTTGGTTGGGGGAGGGGTGAACTGCATGTTAAGAAATAGAGGGCAGGTGGGCGTGAATCTGCAACACAGTAAAGATAACGAATGAGATCCAGTGTGGTGTGGTGGATAAGGTGCTGGACTTGGACCTGGGAAGCCAGGGTTCAAATCTCACCCTTGCTCTGAACTCACTGAGTGGCCTTGGGTAAATCACAACCTCTCAGCCTCAGTTCTCAGTCTGTAAAATGGGAGTGTGTGTGTCTGTCTATCTGTCTTTCCCTGTGTTTCTTTCACCTTTGTCCATCTTAGCTTGTAAGCCCACTGGGCAGGGACCCGTCTTCAAGAATCTGTGAATGTAAAGTGCTGCATATACCTGGTAGCACTATAGAAGCAATAAATAGTAGTAGTAATAACTGCTAGGAATGTATGCGGGAGCAGAGAGCTGGGATGCTATTGCCTACTGGTTAAAAGTCACTCAATTTCTTATTTTTTTAAAGTAACGATTTTTGCTTGCTATGAGCATGACATTCGGATGAGGCCGGATGTACAGAGACAACGGACAGACCCATCCTCTGAGGCAGCCTACGTGCACATAGGGTGGCACATCCACACAATGGAGTTCTATGTATTAATGAGCACAGATACCATACAACCCTGCTGAAGTTTCAAGTTCAGCAGAATGGAAGAGCAGGAGCCTCTGACGAGAAATTGGGACCAAAACGAGATTGAGAATTTTCTTGATGTCTGGGCACTGCCCAGAGGTAAGGCAGTCACTAATGGAGTCTGGACCCTCCTCACTGTTTTCTTCCCATCAGCCCCCTGATGACAGAGAGAGGATAGTTGCAGGGCCACCAAAAGTGCCTTGATCAGATTGCAGAGATGAATCTCTTTCGGGAAAGGCAAGTGACTCGGGGTACAGAGAGTGTGACCTAACTGAAAGAGAATCTGTTGCCATCTTATCGATCTAATCTAATCTAATCTAACCAATCAATCAATCAAAATTTATGTGTCGCCCTTCCCACAAAGATCAGGGTGGCTCACAATCCACAAAAACACAGTAAAATTCAACAAGCACACACGTCCCTCCCCTCAAACTCCTTCCCTCCCCTACAACCCTTCTTGGAAACCAACCCAAGTCCTATTTATCCCAACCTGCCAAATGATCTTTCAAATAAAAACAGTTTTGCACCAGCTCTGGAAGATGCCCAGGCTGGGGCTCAAACGAGCCTCCTGGGGAAGGGAGGTCCACAAAATGGGTGCAACCAAGAACACCCTCCTGTGCATCCCCTCCCCACAGACAAGGGTAACAGAAGGAACCCACAGGAAGGTGTCCCTGGCCGACCATAGGGACCCACAAAGGGGCATGGTAGGATAGGCAGTCTTTCAGATATGTGGGACCCAGACCATTTGGGCTTTTAAGGTCAAAGCCAGCACCTTGAAAAAATTATTTATTTATATTTATAATAAAATTTGTATGCCGCCCTCTCCTGCTAAAAGCCTCTCAGGGCAGCTAACAACATGTTAAAAACAGATTAAAACAATTAACATCAAAATACAATTAAAATTGAAAAAAACAAAAACAAAATACCCCTCACCCTAACCCAACTCACTCACCCCCTCTCCCTCAGGGAAAGCACGGCAGAACAGCCAGGTATTACATTGTCTACGGAAAGAGCGGAGGTCGGTGATCAAGCGGACCTCCAACGGGAGGGAGTTCTACAGCTGCAGCGGGGCCACGGAGAACGTCCTCCTCAAGGTCAACACCCGAGAAACCCGGGGGATCTCAAGGAGGGTGCCCCCGGTCGACTGCAGGGGCTGGTCCAGGACCTGGAGGTTGAGGCGGTCCTGCAGTTAGGTGGGGCTATTGGTGGCCATCATTGAAGGCAGATGTTAGACGGTACGTACAAGGGTGCACTATTTGTGCAAGTACTAAGGTCCCTCGCCAACGCCCCCAGGGGTTGCTACAAATTTCAGATGTTCCCCAGGGGCCGTGGAAATGCGTTGGTATGGATTTTATTGTAGACCTCCCGCCATCTAAATCCTTCACCACCATCTTGGTAGTGGTTGATCATTTCAGTAAATTGGGGCATTTTATTCCCTGTAAAGGGCTCCCTACTGCGGCCCAAACTGCACAACTTGTGTTACAGCATGTGATCAAGCTCCATGGGCTCCCTGGGGAGATCATCACAGACCGAGGAGTGCAAATCGTGTCCCGATTATGGAAAGCTCTGTTTGCTATGTTACAGGTTCGCCTTAGCCCTACAACAGCTTACCATCCTCAGGGGAATGGCCAGGTCGAGCGCATCAACCAGACCCTGGAGCAGTACCTCCGATGCTATAGTGACTACCTACAAGATGACTGGGTGCAACACCTCCCCGTTGCCGAATTCGCCTACAATAATGCCCCCAACGCGTCACTTGGAAACTCCCCTTTTTGGATCACTTACGGGTACCACCCGCGCCTCTGCTTTCCCGAGTTGACGGACGTCCGAGTCCCTGCCACCGGAACCTTAGTCCAACAACTGCAGCAAGCCCATCAACAGGCTAAACGCTTATTAACTGAAGCTCGACAACAATATAAACGGTATGCTGATCGACACTGGCGGCCACTCCCGGAATTTAAGGTAGGGGATTTGGTCTGGGTGGACCGCCGACATTATCCCTCTACCCGTCCTTCTACGAAACTCGATGTACGTTATATTGGTCCCTTTCCCATTTCACGTAAAATCAATGACGTTACGTTCCAGGTGCAGTTACCTCCGTCCTTGCACATTCACCCCTCCTTTCACGTTTCCCTTCTGAAGGCTGCGTACCCTCTGCTATTTCCCCCAGTTGCCCCGGGGCTGTCCGCAGAACCCTCCATAGATGCCCCTCCCGAATATGAGGTTCGGGCCATCCTCGATTCACGATGGCACCGCGGTGCATTACAATACCTCATAGATTGGAAAGGCTACGGCCCGTCTGAACGATCGTGGGAACCCGCCCCGGCGGTTTCCACCCCCCGTTTGGTTAAAGCCTTCCATGCCCGATTCCCTGCTAAGCCTGGGCCCCGGTGTTCCCGGGGATATGGCCCTGGAGGGGGGGGTACTGTTAGGAATAGGGTCGGGGGCCGGGAGAGCGCGTGGCGGCGCAGGCGCGCCGCGGGAACTCACCCCCTCCGGCGGCGCTCCCAGACCACGTCAGCGGGAGCAGCTCCGCCTGCCCGACAGGCAGGTGATGTAGGTCGGACAGAGCGGACAGCGGCTTCGGGGGGTTGCCAGGCAACAGGGAGGCCAGTGCGCATGCGAGGCCCAGAACCGGAAGTGGGAGTGCGGCGCTCCGCGCGCGTGCGCGCCCAAGCCGGGGACACAGCTATTTAAACCCCCACCTGACAGAAGGCCAGTGCTGGTGATCGGTCCCTGTGCCGTGAGACTGGCCCCCTTGTGAATTGTGGTACTTGTTGCGTGGCAGCGTTTGGGTGATAGAGTGGCAGAGAGAGAGAGAGAGAGAGAGAGAAAGGTGAGTGCGTGGAGTAGTGTTATAGGATACGAGTGCTTGGGTGTACGTTTCTGTGTTCCTGCTCCTTTTCCCCGCCTCCTTGCTTCCCGGTGTGAGTGCCCTGTCCCCTTCCTGTACCCCTTCCTTCCTCCGGGTCCTGGGCCCCCTGCCCTACCTTGTACCCCCACTGCGGCTGCACTCCCTTCCCTTTTCCTTGGCGTGGGTGGGTGTACAAGCGAGTCCTAGAGTGGGCACCTTGGCTATCTCCAGTCCCTGTGATGATCTTCGGTGTGGGACTGCTCTCGTAGCTCGTTCCCTTCACCACTATAAGACCCTGAGGGATCCTTTTACTAGCCCTAGTGCCCTAGCAAGTGGAGCACACGTGTGTACCCCTAACAGGGGCCCAGGCTGTTTAGGGCTTTAAAGGTCAACACCAACACCTTGAATTGGGTCTGGAAGACTATCGGCAGCCAGTGCAGAGAACGAAGCGCTGGTGTAATGCTCTCGTCAGCCCGTCCCTGTTAGGAGACGAGGTGCTGTGTTCTGCACCAGCTGCAGTCTCCAAAGCAGCACCAAGGGTAGCCCCAAGTAGAGTGCATTAGAGTAGTTCAGTCTCGAGGCAATAAAAGCATGGACGATCGTGGCCAGATCAGAGTCTGAGGCATACGGCGTAAGCTGACGTACCGGATGTAACTGGCAGAATGCCCCCAAACATCAGGTAAGCACCGAGACTGCCGGGCCTGAGTCTGATGAAAATGAGAGATACAGTTGAGTGTCATCAGCATATTGATGACACCGTACACCAAACTCCCTGACAACCTCCCCCAAAGGCTGCATGCACACATTGAACAAAAGAGGGGACAATATGGAGCCCTGCAGGACCCCACACGTGAGATCCTGGGGAGAAGATGAAAAATCACCCAGGACCACACGCTGGGTTCTCCCAGCCAGGAAAGAACAGAACCATTAAAGAACGGTCCTGCCAATCCCTGCCCGGTCCTTCAGCCGACTCATCAACAACTTGTGGTCAACGGTATCAAATGCAGCTGAGAGATCTAACAGGATCAAATGACCCTGGTCCAACTCATGTGAGAGGTCGTCGACCAAGGCCACAAGCGCGGTCTCTGTGCCATAACCAGGACGAAAGACAGACTGCGAGGGATCAAGAGAATTGACCTGGTCCTGATGCTCCTGCAGCTGCCACGCCACCACCCACTCAATAACCTTCCCTAAAAAGGGAAGGTTAGAGACCGGCTGATAGCTGGCCAGGATGCCAATGTCCAGTGATGGTTTCTTGAGCCGCGCCGCAGACTCCTTGAGACAGTCCGGCACCCTGCCCTCCCCAAGTGAGACATTGACAATCCCCATCAACAATGGCCCTAATGTCCCCCGGCTAGCCTTAACCAGCCAGGACGGGCATGGATCTAATTCACAATAAGTGGCTCGAACAGTCCCAAGAGCATCCCCACATCCGAGGGTGACACATCCTGAAATTCATCCCACAAAACAGGACAAGACTACTGCCTCTGGCTCACCTACTGCTAAAAATGTTGTGTCAAAACTATGGTGGATTTGAGTAATTTTATCCGCAAAAAAGTCCACAAACAAATCACAGTGGGCATTTGATGACTCTAGAGCCAGGCGGAGGGAGGCCGGACTGACCAGCCCCCTCACCACCTGGAAAAGCTCCGCCGGGCGGGCCTTAGTGGATGCAATGATGGCAGCAAAGAAAACTTTGCTGCCATCTATACCCATGATAGATTGCATCGGATAGGCCCTCTATACTCATGATAGGCCCTCTATACCCATGATAGATTGCACCGGAAATCTCATCACAGACAATGTATCCTTAAAAATAATAACACCGTCCCCCAACCTCCGGCCCCCCCAGCCATAGTTGATGCTGTATGGAGTACCCAGCTGGAACAAGGTCAGCCAATATAGGCCCCGACTCAGTGTCCAGCCAGGTCTCCGTAATACGTGCGAGGTCAGCCGCCTGGTCCAGGATCATCTCCTGGACCATGGTTGACTTATTGGCCATGGACCTTGCATTTACAAGCAGCAGACCAAGGCCAGGGGACCTCTGATTCCCGATCACCTCACCATCTGTCTGGGGGCCATTGAGCAGGACAGGTATACATCTGTCCCGCCTCACAGGTCTAACTTGCCTCCCAGAAGGACCATAGTTCCCCCGGCCACCATGACCCCTATGGCCGTGGACCCCGCCCCAGTCCATCCTCCCAACCTCCCCCGAAAGCCATCCCATAAGCCCCCCCCGAAGATTCCCCCCCCCCCACAATTCTCCTCTGCCACAGGAGGATAATCCTCCCCCCGAAAAGGGTTGCACTCCCCCCAAGGGGGTCAACCCTTCCCAGCCCAGTCCCATTGCCCCCCTTCCCCATAGGGCAGGCAATCCATTCACTGCACCCACCACCACCCCTATCCCTTCCCTAACCACCCACCCACGTTAGGAACCCCCCAATCCTCCCAGTCCTGTTAGCCACACCAGAGCTGGGAATCCTGGCCGCACGTCCTGACCCTGCCCCTCCCCCCTCTGCCAGGGGGGAGGGGGCCTGATGGCACCTGGGGCTGGGCAGCCTGAGTCCTGGGGGGCCACGCCCCTGATGCAGCCTCTCGTCAGCCAGTGATGTCCTCGGCAGCAGCAGCGGATGAGGTGCTCATCCAAGGGCTGAGCAGCAAGTCGCTTGTGGCCGCACCAGATCTGGAAGCCCTGGCTTCAATCCAGCTGCTCAGCAGCTCTCTCCCCGGGACACTCCCCAGAAAGGTACAAGCAGCCAGTGCAGACTTTGGAGCACCGGTGTGATGTGCTCCCGGCGACTTGTCCCCAAAAGGAGCCAAGCAGCCACATCCTGCACCAGCTGTAGCTTCCGAACAGTGATCAGGGGCAGCACCATGTAGAGCGCATTGCAGTAATCTGACCTCAAGGTGATGAAAGCATGGATGACAGTGGCCAAATCTGAATCAGAAAGGCCACAGCCTCCTCATCAGGTGGAGTTGATAGAAGGTGCTCCTGGTCACTGTCGCCACCTGACAATCCAGGCGTAGCGTGAGGAATCCAAAAGCACTGCAAGGCTGAAAACCTGAGCAATCAGAGGAGGCAGACCCCATCAACGACAGGTGTCTCAATCCCCTCCGAGTCACAGGACTGGCCAACCATCATCACTTCATTCTTGTCAGGATTCAGCTTCTATCAGCTCACCCTCATCCAGTCCCCAACAGCAGCCAGGCATCGGGTAAGCACCGCAACTGCAGGACCCGAGTCGGATGAAAAAGAGAAGTAGAGCTGAGTGTCATCAGCATATTGAGGTTTGGACACTCGAAGTAGTACAGAGCACCCTTGTAACTGGGGATTTTTTCCACCCGCACTATATGGTAATCCTGAAGATGATAGAGAGGGGGTATAAGAGGTGCATGTTTGACTGGGGTTTTTATACAAGCCGAGAGGGATTCCAACAGCAAAGGTGGTGAGACCTCAAAAAACCCTGTTTACTGCTTCCTACGTTGCTGTGAACTGTGGATGCAAGAAACCAGATGACAACATACACAGACTGATTGCTTTAAATTTCAATGTTCACTTTTGTTTTCAATTTTCACTATAGGTGCTCAATAAAGTATGAAATATGCTCATTAAACTGCATTATGTGCATACCAAAAAGTTAGTTCCAGTATAAACCCAGGTATGAACCTCTGGGAATGGGTAGGGATAGCAGACCATGTTGGACTGCCCCTTGGAGTCATAGCCTAGAAAAAAATACCACCACCTGGAGCAGCTGCTTCCCATGGTTCACCGGGGCTGAGAGTCATCACAGGGGGTGGGATAGTGGATACTAAACACAAGGGACTGCCCATTTATTAAGCTCTACATGCTAAACATGTGAGTGGGGGCTGTACAGACCAAACCCAGATTCCAGCAGGCTATCGTACCCTTTGTTAACATCCTGTGTTAGAGTACTGCCCCTTTAGCTCAGATGCTAGCAGCTCAAGCCTTTAGGTTCAGAGAGCCTCCATTTAAACCCTGCAGGCTACTGCACAAGCAATTACTCCTGCTGCAGCATGTAGCCCAGACAGCATTCAGTATAGAGGGCACCTGAATTCCATGACACTAAGGGAAGCAGTAGTGCTCGATTTGAAGGTTTATACAGGGATGGGGAACCTTTTTCCTTCCAGGGGCAACTTTGAAAATTAGTTCAAGCTCTGAGGTTGCATATAAGATGGGGTGCACCCACTGATCTATGCCATGGATCTATCCCTGCGTGTATATCCACATCTCTGCTTCCGTCCCCCAAGCTCAGTTTTTTTGGGAAGAAACTGGATTTAGGGGTCCGATCCAGGATCTAGAAAGGGGGCAAATAACTAGTCATGGGCTGCATTTAGCCCTGCGAGCCCAAGCCCCCCCCATCCCTGGCTTATATCCCATTACTCACAACGATACAGGTCCAGAACATTTCACCACTGCAGTTTCCCCTGGAACTGGAACTCTCCTGAGCAACAGACTCCTCTCCCGCACAGATAGATCTCAGGATTGGTGGCTCCCGGTACTGAAGGCTCTTTTTACAGCAATAATCAACTTGGGAAACGTCCCAGCTGCTTGGGGGAAAGCTGTGGTTATACCGATTTACAAGAGGGGCTCACGTACAAGCCCTGAAAGTTATAGGCTTATTAACCTCCTGAATGTAGTTGGAATTTTTTTTGGCGAAATTCCTGTTGAATAGACTCTCCTCGTTGATGGAACAAAACAGCATCCTTTGTCCCGAGCAGGCAGGATTTCAGATTGTTTGACGGTAGAACAATGTTTAATTCTGTTCCACCTGACCGAGAAGTATAGGACATAAAAAGGGAAATTGTATGTAGCCTTTTTAGATCTCAAGGACGCGTTCGATTCCGTATCTAGGAGTCTCTTATGGGGGAAACTGGAAGAGTCAACAATTGATAGGAGACTCTTACTGCTGATTCGAAATTTATACAAGTGCTCTACCCTGGTGGTTAAAACAGATAAGGAAGGACACACCTCCAAGGAGATGGTGGTTGGGCTTGGAGTCAGGCAGGGTTGTGTCCTGGCACCTTCTTTATTTAACTATTACGTTAATGATGTTATACCTATGCTTGCCCGGTCAAGATTTTTTCCTACAAAATTAGCCTCTAAAGAGACTGGGGCCCTTTTGTATGCTGACGATCTGGCAGTCCTCTCGCAAACCCCCATTGGCTTGATTAGGCAGCTAAAGGCCTTTGCGAAGTATTGCTCTAAAAACCAGCTTACTATCAATTATAGCAGATCTAAAGTGGTGGTCTTTGCCAATAGTAGGAGAACCTACAAATGGCCTATTGATAACCAGCAGCTTCAGCAACTTACCTGTTTCAAATACTTGGCAATGTATGTTCAAGCACAGGGGAAGTGGTTGGATCAATATCAGTCTTCATCCTTGACAGCTAAAGGAACTGCCCACGCAATATTAAGAGTCTTTTCTGGCCAGGAGTCGAGGAGAATAGACCTGGCAGTGGGGGTTTTTGATGCCAAGGTTAGGGCTTCCTTTTTATATGGAGCAGAAATTTGGGCTCCCCTGGTGGGTAAAGATTTGAATGTGATGCAGGATATTTTCTTAAATCTTTGTTGAAAGTTCCAAATGGCATGCCATCAGCGGCTATCAGAATGGAGTGTGGTCAAAGGAGTTGGGCTTCACGGGTCTGGAAGCTGGCTTTTAAATTCTGGCTCCGCTTAAGTAATAACGTGAATAGAGGCCTGGTGAAATTCTTGCTTGAGGATCGTTATAAGAACTCATGGTTCAAGGCAATGGACAAACATTTATCTTATCTTGGGTTCTCGGCCACCTACTTTAGTACTAAAAATTTAGCGGCTGCCAATGCAGAGATCTGTCTGAGAATTTGTGATATTGAAAGGCAAAGAGGAACTGGCCACTATTGGGAAATCGAGTCATATGTCTGGTTACATCATGTGGCTACCACCGTTGGGGGAAATGGCTGGCTATTTGAGCTCTGCTTGCGCCTTTAGGGAAAAGTACTTACTCCTTCCAGCCCGGTTCAATGCCTTATCCTGTAAGGTGTATGAGGGCCGGTTGGAGGGTATTAATTATGGGGATCGTCTGTCCATTCGATATGCTCACCACCAAGTCAACACAGCATATCCTACTTAAATGCCATCAGTATGACCAACTCCGGGCAGAAATCCTTGCGCCAATCTTGGGAGAGGTTTGTGGGGTACACTGATGTGTACTTGCTGAGGGTACTTTTAAGTGACACGCCCTCTGAAATCTCACAGAGGGTAATGAAATTTTTGATGCATGCATTTAATATCAGGTCTCTGTTCCTCAAGTCAAGATTGTCTAAAGTATGATGTGGAATTATGCTGTAGAAGGTGTTACTTGCTTATTTTATTTATAGGGAGTTCTGGGTTTGTGCTTTTTACAATTTTTGGAGTCATATTTACTTATTGTAGCTAATTGTACTATCTCTGATATTTTGTTGTCTTGTTGACTTGTGTGTACCTATGTGGTTTGGCAATGGCCTATGGCTACGCGTAATAAGCTTGAATTGAATTGATAGATCTCAGGAGCCTGGATGTGCCACACACATTCCCATACTCTATGCAGACAGAAGCAGCAGGCGCCTGGTGACAAGCAGCATGCGTAGAAGTGACAGGCCAGAGCTAAGGCTGCTACAGGAATAGAAAATGCAAGTCTTCCCAATCAAATGATACACCGATGTCAAGCCTCCTTAGCCAGCCATTGCCTGTCTTGCTGAGACAGCTTCCTGATCACAGCTGTTCTCTAACTTGCATGATTTACTCTGTAATTCTCTCCTGTAAGCAACCCCCACATAAGGAAGAGTCAATTTGCAGATGTTCTGGGTACAGACAGCTCCCAAATGAAGCTGGTGGAACCTGGGAAGCTCAACACTCTGGAAAAATTCAGGCTCAAGGCCAACAACAGAGCCAGAAGTAGAATCCCAACTCTCCTGGTCCCATTCTCTGTCCATTAGGCTACACTACCCACAAGGTGGCAGAAGCTACATCATGCCATCGGCTCCCCTCAGCACAGTGCAGAGTCAAGTCAGGAAGGCAGCAGAAACCCTAGGGTGTGTGTAAATGGCAGGGTTACCACAATAAGTTGTTTCAGATTCAAGCCCCTGCTTCACCACATACAGCCACAAAACAAGCTTGTCCCTTCACCAGTTCCCAGCTTTTCTCAGAGGTCTACATTTCCACTGCCAAAAGTCTCAGGCCCCTTCCCAAATGAAGTCTGGCCTAGCTCATGGCTAGCCAGCTCCAGGGTCTATGCAAGTTAGCTATCACAGCTGATGTTCAAAGTCGGCTCCCTGGTTCTCACCAGCTGGTGCCAGGCATCCCATCGCTCAGGACAACTCCTCTTATTGAAGAAGTGCAATTAAATGATCCAAGTGCAATGAAACTATCAAACGCTTCCCCGTTTAAGTTTGTAAAACATGATTTTGGTTGGGAGCCATATTTGAAGATTCCTGACTTCATTAAACTTAGATTCACACAAATGGAAACGGTGGTTCTGTTAGGAAGATGGGTGAAAGCTCCTTGTTGGTATGGACCTCGGAGAGGATATTTATCATTTATGAGTTTGTTTTATGATGCAATTAGACAGAAATGGTTAATGCCACTGGTATCAAAAATCTATTTTTGGAAAAGAAAGAAAAGACAATATGGCTCCTAGCAAATATTTTTGCTGCCAGTAATTTATGTTCTGGGAACATTTGCTACTCTAGCATAAAGAGAGAGAGAAAGGAAAAGATACAAACAAGGAAGTTAATATGGGGAAATAGGATATATTTAATCTTTTTTGTAGAATTATGAAGTTTATTACATTTTAATCTTCCAAATTGTATTTTGCTATTGCTTGTACGATTTTTACTTGGAAATTGTGTTTGGCAAAGAGCTATAATTTTTTATTTTTTTTAAAATCAGGTATTTATATAGTGACAGCAATGTACCTGGCAATCATTAGAGACAGGTGTCTGCCCCAAGGGGCTTGACGGCTGCCACACATGGAGGTGATTTAAATGAACTGTCCACAATGACTCCAAGATTCTTTTTCCAAGAGGTAATGCTCAATTTAGATGTGCATCGCTTTGCACTTGTCAACAGTGATTTTAACCTGCTGTTTGATTGCCCAGTCACCCAATCACAAAAGTTGCTCCTGTAATTCCTCACAGTCTGCCTCAGTCTTAACTATCTTTTTTTCCTATCCTTTAACCAGTTAACAATTCATGACAGGACACTTTCTCTTATCCCATGACTACTTAGTCTCTCATGAGGGACCACTTTGTCAGACCCTTTCTGAAAGTTCAGATATACTTTAATTTAATTATTTTTATTTATTAGCCACCCCCTCATGCCTACGGCATCTCGGGGCGGCTTACAAGAGCCAAAAATCCATAACAATAACATTCAATAAAAATACCAAAACCACAACGGCATTTTAAAAATATCTTAAAAACCCCAGATTTACCCTCAACTACCCCATCCTCCTCTCCAAAGGCCTGGGCGAAAAGCCAGGTCTTGCAGGCTCGGTGGAAAGCCAGCAGACCTGGGGCCAGGCGGGCTTCCTCCATCCGGGAGGGAGTTCCAAAGTTGCGGCCCGGCCACTCTTTCCATTGTGGCCCCCCATTTTACCCAGGGGACCTTCAGAAAGGCACCCCCAGTGGACCGAAGGGATTGCTCTGAGGCGCGGAGGGCGAGGCGGTACTTGAGGTATGAGGGGCCCAGACCGTGCAGTGCTTTATAAGTCAACACTAACACCCTGAATCTGGCTTGGTACGCTATAGGCAGACAGTGCAGAGTACGGAGCACAGGTGTTATGTGCTCCCGCCAACCTGTTCCTGTAAGGAGATGGGCCGCCGCATTCTGCACTAGCTGCAGCCTCCAAACTAGTGTCAAGGGAAGACCCACTTAGAGCGCGTTTTGACCAGATCACCCTTGTCTGAATGCACGTTGACACCTTTAAAAAGTTTCAATAGATTGGTGAGGTATGACTTCCCTTTGCAAAACACATGTTGGTTCTTCCCGTTATATCACATTTATCAATATGCCTGATAATTCTATTTTTTAGTTTCCATCAGTTTTCCTGACACAAACGTCAGGCTCATTGGCCTGTATTTTCCAGGATCACCTGTGGAACCCTTTTTAAAAATTGGTGTTTTGTTCACTACCCTCCAATCCTCAGGTCCAGAGGCAGATTTTAGCAACAGGTTGCAAAATTACCAATAGTAATTCTGCAATTTTGAAGTTCCTTCAGAACTCTTGCATGAATACTTGCATGAATACCCTTCCACTTGCACCCTTGACCCCATCCCCTCCCCTCCCGCCTCCTGACCGCCATTGCTTCTACTGTTGCCCCTTCCGTCCTGCACATCATCAACCTCTCCCTTTCTACTGGGTCCTTCCCCTCCACCTTCAAGCATGCCACTGTCTCCCCTATCCTCAAAAAGTCCACTCTTAACCCTTCTAACTATCATCCTGTCTCACGCCTTCCTTTTGCTTCCAAGCTTCTTGAACGTGTTGTCTACTCCCACTGCCTCGACTTCCTTTCCGCCAACTCCTCCCTTGACCCCCTCCAATCTGGCTTCCGCTCCCTTCACTCTACTGAAACTGCTCTCGCTAAGATCACCAACGATTTTCTTGTGGCTAAATCTAATCGCCTCTACTTCATTCTTGTCCTCCTTGACCTCTCTGCTGCCTTCGATACTGTTGACCACTCACTCTTGCTGGACTCGCTTCACTCCCCTGGCTTCCGTGGCTTCGTCCTCGACTGGTTCTCCTCCTACCTCTCTGACCGCTCCTTCAAGGTGTCTCTTGCCAACTCCACCTCCTCCTCCTTTCCCCTCTTGGTTGGTGTTCCCCAAGGCTCTGTCCTTGGCCCTCTCCTCTTCTCTATCTACATCCTGTCCCTAGGTAAANCAACTCCACCTCCTCCTCCCTTCCCCTCTCGGTTGGTGTTCCCCAAGGCTCTGTCCTTGGCCCTCTCCTCTTCTCTATCTACATCCTGTCCCTAGGTAAACTCATTGCCTCCCATGGCTTCCAATATCACCTCTACGCTGATGACACTCAACTCTCTCTCTCTACTCCCTCTCTCTCTCTCCATCTATTCAAGCTCGCCTCACCAGCTGTCTCTCTGATACCTTTACCTGGATGTCTCAACGTCAACTCAAATTCAACATGGCTAAAACGGAACTCCTTATCTTCCGCTCTCATCCTTCCTCTCCCTCTTCCCTGTCGATCCTTATCGACGGGGTCACCATCCTTCCCATCCCCCAAGCCCGTAGCTTAGGCTTCATCTTTGACTCACCCCTTTCTTTTAACCACTTCTTCCTCCATAACATTGCTAAGATTCATCCTTTTTTCTCTGTCTCCTCTGCTAAAACCCTTGTTCACGCCCTGGTCATCTCTCAGCTCGATTACTGTAACTTCCTTCTCACTGGCCTCCCCCACTCTCCCCTTATCTCCGTCCAAAACTCTGCTGCCAGGGTCATCCACCTCGCCCATCGCTCCGACCATGTGCAGCCCCTCCTCTCCTCTCTTCACTGGCTCCCCCTTCCTGAACAAATCCTACACAAGCTCCTAGTCTTCACCTATAAAGCTCTTCACAACCTTGCTCCCCCCCTACCTCTCTGTGCTAATTTCCCTCCGTACTCCAGTCTGTAAACGCCGCTCCTCCTGTGTCCCCTCTCTCGCCCTCCCACACCTCCCCTGCTCCCCTAACCGCCTTTGTCTCTTCCCCTAGCTGCCCCCCACGCCTGGAAGTCCCTCCCTGCCCACATCCACCTCGCCCCCTCCCTTTGTACCTTCAAATCCCTCCTCAAGACCCACCTCTTCCACTCTGCCCTCCGCAACTCCTCGCTCCCCTCACCTAGCTTCTGCTGATACCCTCCATTCAGTATAGTCTATTACCTGAGGTCTGCGTACTCATATCCTCACCACATGAACCAGCCAGCTATCATTCTCGATGTAGCAAAGCCAAGCACGTGCACCTGGGACCTCACATCTTCATGAATGTCACACTCCCTGTCAATCCCTCTGTTCCCTTTCCTTCTTCTCCACCCCCTCCCCTGTCTCTCAGATTGTATGCCCTAGGGCAGGGACCATGTCTATTCCATTACTTTGTAAAGCGCCAGGTACATTGCTGGCGCTATATAAATTGCTTGTTAGTAATAATAATACTATTCAGTCCTGGTGACTTGTTACTGTTTATCTAGGGAGTGTTTAGATTACCAAGAAACAAGGGAGAAAGGAAAATAGGGAGAAATAAAGGTTATTTACAGTAATTTAGTTCTTCAAGATGGCTCCGTGCATTCTCACTTATGGGATCACATGATGCCCTTCAGTATCCCAAAGAGCTTGTACCTTTAAGAGCAGTCCTCTGCCAAGCTTCCATCAATATGTTGTGGAAGCTTTTGTGCTCCTACCCCTCCCTCTCGCCTCCCCTGTACTTTCGCAAGAGTCCAGGAGTATAAGAGGAGCGGGAGGAGCCTGGTCATTCAGTTTCTTCCCCCTGCTGAGCGAGTCTGCCAATTACTAAAGGTGCGGACTGCTCTGCTATCTTTAGCAATAGATCCTAGAGAAAGTGGGAAAGGCGGGTGGATAGTGAGAATGCACTGGGCCATCTTGAAGAACTAAGTTATGGTAAGTAACCTTTATTTCTTCTTTGAGTGGCTCTGTGATTCTCACTTATGGGAGAATAGAAGCAGTTTACCTGTTTAAAATCAGATGGAGGATGAATCTTCATGGGAGGACTGATGAGAGCACCGCTCTTCTTTTTTTTAAAAAATAATAATATATTTTAATTTAAGTTTGCTATAGAACTGACATACATTTGTTACTTTTGGTTATTATTCTTTACATAGGTAAGTTATCTTTTACCACTCAATTTCTGACATATAGCCGAGCGGTATCTGTCTGTAGGATCTGTTCCATATGCAAGCCTGTTACCTTTGTGGACTACCCCAACTGTCCACTC
>QEPC01014534.1:2368646-2393904 GCA_003113815.1 Sphenodon punctatus
GAGGTTTTTTTTTTAGCTCCCCCACCTGATCTACCATTTATGTTTTAAGCTCTGTTTTAATAATTTATATTGTTATGGATGATTTTAAATTGTATTTTATTATATTATGTTTTTATTGTTGAAAGCCACCCCGGGCTGCTTTGCAGGAGGGGCGGGGTACAAATTAATAAAATAAAATAAATAAATAAATAAATAAAGTGATCACAAATCTCAAAGAGGCAGGGACAAGAGCTGATGCATTCACTGAAAATGCTATCTTAGCTTATGGGGAAAGGAAGCCAAATAATGGGGGAAAACCTAAGCAGGGGTTTTACCATAAGCAGAATGGGTATAAAACCCCACAACCTGAGCAGGGAAACCCGACCCAGAACAAGTCAAATGAGAATGGGAAGGGGGGCAGGGGAGACAGGGATCACCCAGACTCCAAAGAACACACACCTTCCAATCCTCTAATAATGATTCAAGGCAGTGCTTTAACTGTAAGCAAACAGGGCATATGGTATGTGACTGCCCCCCAAAAGGGTGTTTCATGACTCTAAAGGGGAGTCTGATGAGATCATTGGGACTGTCAGTGTGAATTTCGTGTCTGTAGTCGAACTCATCCCTAGAGGTGTTTATGATTGCTGCATTATCCCTAGCCCACCCACAGGGGATCAGTTGCTACGAAAACCTGCTAATGTGAACGGGGTAAACTGCGTGGGGCGGCTGGACAATGGATCACACATGGTTATGGTAAGGGAGGACTTAATCCCAAAAGATAACATAAACACTCATGTGGTATCCCTGGCAACGGGAATCAAGGATATTCTGCCCGCAGCAACTGTAGATTTAGAATGGGAGGGCTCAAGGGGGTCCATCCAGGTAGCCGTACTCCCCAGAGAGGCAGAAAATGAAATCTTGGTGGGAAACAACATTTTGAGCTGGTCTGCAAAGATAGCTGCAGCCCAGAGTCCTTCTCAGGAGCATGGAGAGACAGAGAGCAACCCTAGTGGAGGGGAAGGATTACAGGAAGGCTCTGAAAGCCTTACAAAGCCTGCACCGAACCTGTAAACTCCACTAAGCAGCAGGAAAACCCCAAGGAGGAGTCCCCAAACCAGCCAGAAGGCAGGGGAGGACAAGACTCAGGGAGTGAACTGCATGTCCCTGTCTCATATGGGGAACTGAAGGGAGTGAAGTCTGATTCTGAAGCCCAGGACTTGGCACCCCACCTTACACAGGAGGGACCAAATTCTGCAGAATCAAACCAGGTAACCACCGCAGGGGGAGAGTTAGAGGCTGGAGAAGCCCCTACTCAACCCAGGGGGTTGCAGGATGGCCTGGAGGTTGGTTGACCTACCTTAATAGAAGGTGGGAAGGGGCTAACTGAACCCAAGGGGTTACAGGAAAGTCAGGAGGTGGAGGATTCTACCTTAAGAGAAGGCGGGAAGGGGCAGGAAACCTTTCCCAGGATGGAGGGGGGGTACAATGGGTGTCTCTTCCCCAGGGATAGAAATGCAACACCCTGTAGTCCTAAAGGGGCAGGAGCATGGGTCTAAGAGTGAACTTTGCACCTCTGCCTTACCAGACAAGGAACAGGGAGATGCTACAGAGTATGCTAAAGATGAAAGAAAGACAGTGAAAGATCCTGAGAAGGAACAGGGAAATGCTGCTGAAGTAGACACTGGAGGGGAGGAAACGGTTAAGAGTGTCCAGAGTCAAGCCGCTACATTTGGTAAACTGAATCCTCAAGAGTTTCGTGGGGTGGGGGTCTGAGGGGACACTTGGGGGCTCTTACACCCATGTCACAAAGTCAGACTCCCAAGAAGGAGAAATACACGATTATACGGATCCAGGAGATCATGGGGGGACAGAGACACTGTGGAAGAAGGACACAAAGGTTACCTCTCACAATAGCCCCTTAAGAAAAGCAAGGCTTGAGAGGGTGATACATTTGAATGCAAAGACATCCAAACACAGCATCACAGCCATGGGGGAAATGCAAATGCCAAAGGACAACAGTCTAACCACTGGAAATTACAGCATTGCTCCTGGTGAAAAGTGTTTTCAAATGCAGAGTTACACAGACAACAGAAGGGGGGTGCTCAGTAGTGTGAAAGGTACCACACTTACTCCATACTCCCTCTTTTGTCTCCTAATAATACTTCTGATCTACAGTCTAGATAGCCCAGGTAGATTAGACAAAGAAGTTATGGCATGGGGAACAGAAATACAGCCAATGAGAAACAGGCTGCCAGATAATCTGGAAACATGGCCAAAGTTTGTAACTGGGGAACAAAGGTTGTTAACATGGCGTTCCCACCCATTTGTCACAGTCTTATGCAAACACCTACAGAGGTACCTTGAAGGGTATGGGCCACGGGAACCCCACATGCAACACGGGGCGGAGGGACATAGACACTTCAGGGTATACCCCTACAAGATATTGAACCCAGGAACACTGAATCCCAAGGATCACTCCACTAGGAAATGGTGGAAAACACGTGAACATGATAGCCCCATGGGGCTAACAGATGGTTTGGAAAACCAAAGGTCTAACTTAAATAGGATTCAAGCACATGGAAATGAGGTTAGGGGGTTGCATATCCCTACGCCCACCAGTACTACACACCAGTCTAAGCATGTTACGGGACTCTTGTGTCCGCTCCACATGCGTTCTTACGGGGGGGGCTGTCACGAAGAAATATAGGGTCACACACGTGTGATACTGGCCTACACGTAGGCAACAAGCCTAGTAAATATGTAAAGCAAAAGGTTCGACATATATGTAATGTTACAGTTGAGACCTGTAAAACTCGAATCACTAACGAAACTCCAGGAAATGGAAAGAGATAAAGTTTGTGGATTCACCCCAGGCTGATGGCCAGAGACATTTAAAATGCTAATGCAGGCAGCCATTGCCTACGTGCAAGGAGACACAGAAAGCTGATAGGAGAACAAAAGGAATTCTAGAAGTCTTGAGAAGATACTAGGGGTTTCCTCCTAAGGATATAAGGAGTTGTACCCAATAGGGGAGGGTGACTATTGGGAATTCACTCAACATCTTACAGCCAGGAGGGCTGAGCCAAGCCATGGACTGAGAGAGGGGACTTTGATTTAAACTCTCTAAGAACCAGCACCCAGTCGTTTACTTCAAGGACTGAGAAGAACCTAAATGGTCTTTTATAGGGTAAGATTCTAATCTAGGAACTCAACCAGTATAGATTAGGAATGCGTTATATTTACCTTTGATTTCTAGTTACCACTCTGTATCAACTATCTTGCTTATGTAATCAATAAACGTTCTTCTTATCTTTATGAAGAAGAGTCTGTGTCTAACATTGGAAACACAAGTGAGCAACTTGAGCTTACAAGCTCTGGGACCCCAGAGAAAAAGAGTCTGTAAACGGGAAGGATTGGGCCCTTGAGTGACAAGGGTGTTGTCCCGGCTTCAGGTTGAATCAGCCAGAGAGAGAGAAAACTGATTCAAGTGGGCTGTAAATGAGGGAAACTGAGTCACTCAAACCCGGTAAAGTGGGGGTTTGGACCTCCAACCCGTGACAACCACTATCTGCATATGCCCTAGAGGAACCCATGCTATTCTCCCCAACTCACGAGATAATCTGTTTAGTAAACTCCTTGAGACCTTAAAGCGGTTTCAATCTCAGAATGAGAGATTGCAGGCTAATGGTCTTCACAAATTAAAGGACAAATTAGACTCCTTCCTATTCCAGATGAAGACACTGATAGGTGGGCTGTGGTTAGAACTTTCAGATACAATGGAAGATATGAGTAGGACCAAGAATTTGGTCCCTACTACACCTGAGGTTGCTGATGGAGGGCTGCAGAAAGTCCCTCACAAAAAAAATAATCAGATATGTCAGGTGGATGTGATTTATCATGCTAATATATTAGAACAGATTACACACCCTCTCTATGTAGAGGATGCAATGAGACCAATTAATTCCTCCCATAAAGTAATACCATAGAAAAAGATATTGCACTCTAATCATAGAGGTTTAAACCTAAGAAGTCCTTGAAGGTTTGGCCCCATGAAATAGAGACCAGATGCGCAGCAACAATTATTCTAAATTTTAATAAAAAGAGGAAAAAGAGTCTCCATGATAGGATTATGCATCAGGGCAAGTCCTGTGTCTGTCAATTTCTTACTGATCAGTTAGGTATCTAAATACAATCCCATGAGGTGGCTCAGATCCGTCATTTGTATGATAGAGCAAATTTCTGTGCTGGAAAATTATCTTTACTGACGCAGTTTTGGTAAATAATATTTGGGATAAGTGAAAACCTCAAACATTTTGGAACCTATATACAAAAAGTGGAGAATACACTACCTAGGGCTTTACTGGTCTCAGTGGATATCAGTCTTCAGAATACTCTTATGGCAAGTAGCACTCCTGCTGAAACATGTGAGCAATGTGAGATGGATACTGAAAAAATCCATTGCTCAGGGAAGGTAGTTGCTCTAGATTCTGTTATTTCCAATACTTGGATCACGTGGGATTTGACAGGTATACCAGATTAGTATACCCTACTAAGTTCCCTGAAAAGGTGATGAATCCTGACGAGTTACTTCCTGAGATTATGTTAAATGAAGGTTTTTGTACCACTCCAGGATGCAGTTCTCCTCATGGCTCCCTAGATGAGGAGATATCAAATCTGGGCTGTATTAAAAAGGGAATCTGACAATCAAATATTCCCTCTTTTTTATGACCTTTTTGAGCTGGAACATTGAAGGCTATAAGAGGAACCTTAATGGATAAGGAATGGATAGAATTTATTCAAGGCTATGATGTATTATTTCTGCAGGAGATTTGGCTAGTAGGGGGGGGCGGATACTAAATGTCTGGGAGTTATTGATTACCAAATATTCCATGTGGCTTCTGTTAAAGTTCGTAAGAAAGGAGGGCTGGCAACCTTGATCTCTCCATGCTTTGCTAAGGGATGTAGGCTAATACCAACTCAATGGGATAATTTTCTGATTGTGAGATGCCCTTTTAGTAAGAATCTGGCATTTATGATGATCAGTATCTACATACGGAGAATACCCCATTTGGATCTCAGGATATCTGGTCTGCATTAGATTCCTTATTTGAGTTTCTTGAAAATACGTAGCTGGAAGATATTACTTTTATTGCCAGAGATTTTAATGCTAGAACGGGTGCATCAGATTTAATTGACTTGGATACCAGATACATGAATGCTGTGGGAATCTCAGATAAAAGTTTCCAAAGATTTAACCCTAAATAAAATAGGTGAATCTCTTCTGGATATTCTGAACAAACATACTATGGTAACTGTAAATGGAAGAACCGAAATGGATTCTTTCAGTGACTTTACATTTAATTCAATCCTAGGATCTAGCGTGGTTGGCTACTTGATATTTCCTATCCCCCATTTTTGGCAATTTAAGTATCTGGCAGTTCAAATCAGACCAGAAAACAGCCATTATCCTTTCTCTATCTCTTTTAAGGATTCACCTCTTTGTAGAGCTCAGTATATACTAATGGAGAATCTCTTGTACCATCTCTGAAACATGTTAGGTGGTCTGCAGACTCTTATGAAAATGGCTGAGACGATATGTTCCCGAGATGGCTCAGCTAAAGGATGAGATTCTGTCAGCTTCATTCATTGCTTGTGGCTGAGAAAGCGTATGGAGAGTTGGCCAAATTGCTTAAACCTATTGTTACTAAACCTGTACAAATTTTGAGGAGACTGCAGACTTCTCGATCATGTAGGAACGGTTTGATGAAGAATGTTGCCAAGCTAAGAGGGAACTCTTGCAATTAAGGAGGGAATTGTATAGATTGGGAATTGTGGATGATTGGAATAAGTTTATTTTGGTCCAAAGAGCCTATAAGCAATTGCTAAAGCAAAAGAAGGCTAATGCAGACCAACAGTGATGGGCGGAACTGCTAGCAGCCACTAACCTTAAAGATTCTTTTAAGTTTTGGAGAATCATCAAATCAGTGTCTTCTACAGCAACACCATACAAGGATCCCTTAATTGATGCTGAAGACTGGATTGCTTATTATAGTATGATTTTTAGCAGCCTCTTTCTGTCAGATAATCCAATATCTATAGCTAGGGGTTTTGTAATATATCAGTAGACAGAGTAAGGCAATATATAACGACCCTCAATGGTAACAAGGCCCCAGGAGCAGATTTTTCCCCACCAGAAATCTTTAAGGAATGGGCGGACAGTTGGGCTCCTATACTAGCCACGTTATTTTCACAGGTGAATATTACTAAGAAAGTACCATCAGATTGGAGCTTGGCAATTATTGTTCCCATTTTTACAAAAGGAAACAAGAAAGAACCTGCTACTATAACCTATTAGTCTCCTCCCATTGATGGGGAAAATATATTCACATAGTCTCTTAGAGGAGCTTGAACAGTGGGTGACTGAGAACAATCTAATAGTGGAAGAACAATCAGGGTTCCACCAAGGCAGACTGGTGTTGAACAAATGTTTTGTCTTGTCACATTTGGTTAACAAATATGTCTCCATCAGGGGTGGGAAATTATTTGTGGCTTTTATTGACTTCACCAAAGCTTTCGATACAATCAGCAGATCATTATTGTGGGCCAAACTTCATGGGCATCAATTTACATCTCTTAGATTTGCTGAAGGATTTGTATTCCAACTCCAGGGCAGTGGTTAGATTGAATAAAGAAGGTGCTATCTCTAGACCCTTCCAGGCAGCAGCAGGGGTTAGAAAAGGCTGTTTATTGTCACCATTATTGTTTAACTTACTTATTAATGACTTAATTGCAGAAATGAAGGATGTTACTTTAGATCCACCAAAGGTAGCAGATAGAGCTGTTCCTATTTTGCTTTATGCTGCTGATGTTTTGGTTCTGTTCCAAACTCAGAAAGATCTTCAAAAAGGGTTGAATCGTCTGGACTCCTACTGTAAGAAAAACGGTATGACGGTGAACACCCAAAAACCTCAAATTTTATCTTTTGGTGGGTCACGTGTGTCTTACACTTGGCACATTAAAGAGCATGTAATCCTGATATGTAATAAAGCAACCTATTTTGGAGTTATTTTTACATCTACATTCTCTTGGGGCTTGCATAGGAACCAAAATATAGTTAAAGGTAGGAGTTCAGTTTCAGGGATATTAAAGTTATACAGAACCACAAGTTCTCCAAGTATTTCGGCAGTGCTAGATGTCTTTAAAGACAAATGCCTAGTGCAACTGCTATATGGTGCTGAGCTGTGGTTTCTGTCCTGCAGCAAAGAGATGGAGGTGGTACAAAATACCTTTATTAGGGGAATTCTGGGTGTACCATCTTCAACACCTCTGGCTATGCTGCGAGCAGAGACAGGATTATATCTAATTGCAGTATTGACTTGGATCAGAGTGCTACAATTCTGGGATAAGGTGCAACACTCAGACCCCTCCCAACTTATATTTCAATATTGGCAAGAGCAATATAATGACAAGGGAAGTAGGCAATACAAGTGGTGGAGAGTATAAAAGGAATCCTGAATTCAATTGGGTATTCTGCCGCATTTTGTCCTATTGAGTCTGATTTGATATAATCTGCACATTTGAAGCAAAGGATGTTTGACAGTGCAATACAGAATGAATTGGCGAAGGTGGCTACTCAACTAACAGCCCCTTGGTTTTGGGTGTTTAAAAATGACTTCTCTTTGGAAGAATATCTAATACAGATTCAGGATTTCCAGCTACGTAGAGCACTGACCTTGTTTAGATTTCAACTTTTTAGAGTCAGAAGTACTGACTGGTAGAATAGCAAAGATTGAATTCTATTTGCAGTGCTGCTCTTGTTCCTTAAATGAAATTGAAAACTTGAAACATGTTTTGTTTAGAGCCCATATTATGCTGAATTAAGAGAAACCTGGCTTACTCCGCTATTCTCCTCAAACTCTCTTTTTACCTGTGAACAAAGGATCAGATATCTCTTAGCCACTGAAGATCCTCAGATAATGAAAGAAGCAGCACTATTTGCTTTTTTAGCATGCAAGGAAAGAAGATTTAAGTGGCACAGAGGTGGCTGTTAATATTGTTTGAAGCTTATTTTTTATTTATATTGCTTCTGTATTTAAACTAACCAAATCCAGAGCAAAGTTACATCAGGTTTTAATATTTATTATTTGTTGTTTTATGTATATTTTATGTATATTTTCTGGATGATGGTGAAGGCTGAGATCCAATAAACTTGGAACTTGAACTTGGCTTATCCCTGCCTGCATGCCAATGAGTCACATGGACACCCACACAGGGACTATATACAGGACGAGATGTGTTTACTCTGCACGGACAGAAATGCACAAGATCTTGAACCCCCATGGAAGAACCCCCAGAAGGGAGACTAGGTCCTTATCACTGGGTTGTCCTGGTTGGGCAGTAACCTTGCTCACACATTTCTTCATGAGCTCCCCTCTAAGTCACTCCCTAATGCAGGTGATTTTACAAGGCAGGGCCAGGGGGTGGGGTGGGGTGGGAGATCTGGGCTGCAACCTGTCTACCACCCTCAGGAGTATGCAGAGGCAGTCACTCAATGCCCAGGGTCCTGTCACCAGACTGGAGCTATGCTGCTAAGCACACGGAGGGAGAAGCTATTTATTTATATCCAACCATATCCCTGAAGGCTCAGGATCACTCACAACAAAATACAAGTGAAAACTATTCCACTAAAGCCCTGCTGAGCCACCTACAGAGGCTCTTTTGTGCTCCTGCAAGGACCTGGGGCAACCTCAAAGAGAAAGATGTACCTTCAGGAAGACCTCAGGGCTGTACCTTCCCCAACAGTCCTTTGATTTGGTGGGGACCCACAAACTGACTCTCTGCTTCCAATTCTGTACATCATTTTCAGTCTGCCACTACACTTCAAATCCCAAAGGGCAGAGGCATAAAACCAATGGAGGAGGGATAAGCATGGACACTACAGGGGACTTTGAGGCCAGGGCTTCCCTGAGAAAGCTTGGAGACCTCTTCCTTCCCTCACCATCCCAAAAAATACCCTGAGCTGCAGAGTGTTCACCAAAGGCTCATTTTCAACCCAAGACAGAAAAAAAAAAAAAAAAGACTGCAACTCCCTGCAGCCCCATCCATTGCTAGTGGGCTAACTGTTTTAATTTAAATTTGCAGTGCAAAGAGTTTTTGGCAACAGCACAATGGGCATCTCTACATGCACCAGCAGGAAGCTTTGAGGCTTCACCTATTTATACTGCCAAATAATGCGCAAAACGACCACTTTGTTGGTCAAAGTGCATTTGTTCATGCTGCTCCACTTTGGTAGAACAACAAAATCAGTACCACAAGCTTGATTTGTGCCCCCTCCCTCCCATGGTTAACAATGTGTAGAGCACGGATGAGGAACCTCTTCTATCCAGGGAGCCACTTTGAAAATTATGGCAAGTGCCAAGGGCCGCATAGAAGTGGAGGTGGGGGTGCGTTCAGGAAGACAACGGTCCAGATCATTGATCTGTGCCATGGATCCATTTTCTGTCCTTGAGTGCATGTCCTTATCTCTATTCCATTCCACTGAGCTCAGTGTTTGGAGGCTGGGACCAGATACCAGAGACCAGATCCAGGAACTGGGAAGAGGCCAGATAAAACTAGCTGTGGGTCACATTTGGTCCCTGGGCCTGAGGTTCCCTACTCCTGGTGTAGAGCTACCCAGTGAGAGTGTAATTTTATCCTCAAAGTCAGTGGTTATCTGGACAACGTGTATCATCCTTCCAGCTACCCATTACATTTGGTCATTCCAGGTTTTGTCGTGGAGTAAACGTGGGTTTGCAGCCCGTAACATATCCAGGGAACTCGAGGAGGTCCACGGAGCAGCTGATAACATGGAGTACAATTAACTTTTGTACAATGCTACTACCTTGCCACGTGAGTTTTGGTCAACCAAGCCAGCATTCACTACATTGAATCGCTTGACAAAGCTCCCATTGCCCTGGTCAATATCATCTGGGATAGAGGGTTCTCACAGGAAAGGGAGCTCAATCAGTTTTGTTAAGCAGTTGAGGGCACATTATCCCAAACAGTGTTAAGTAGTAACTAGTGCAATGTAATTAAATCAATTTAAACTACTCCACTTCCGTACTGCTTTCACCTCAGCTTTAAACTGAAGTAGTTCTCCCCCCACCTCCCAGCAATTTCCCCCAATGGGCATGGCACAACACAGCCACCCAAACACCAAAAGAACTTGTGCTGTTACTTCAAAGTAAAAAGCTATGGGGAGCAGGTATTCATTTTTCAAAAGTATATACTTCTCTTCCTACTCCTGAGTAGCTTCAATTTAGCGCTCTGGAAAGGTGAACAATTCAGGAGTAAAGGCAATTTAAGGATTAACTACATCAAAGTATCTGTTCAGAGAAACCAGTCCTCAGTGCAGGCTGGGTTTCATGCACCCTGCCTGACAGACCACTCTCATGTTTATTTATTTATTTATAAATATTTGTTAGCCGCCCCCTCACGCCTACAGCATCTCGGGGCAGTTTACAGAATAAAACACACAATAAAATTCATTAAAACAATGTTTTAAAAATACAATTCCCCCCTACCCCACCCTCCCCTCCGAAGGCCTGGGTGAACAGCCAGGTATTGCAGGCTCGCCGAAACGCCAACAGACCTGGGGCCAGACGGGCTTCCTCCAGGACGGAATTCCAGAGCCTCGGTCCGGCCACCAAGAATGCCCTTGCTCGGAGGGTGAGGTGGTCCCCAAGGTATGAGGGGCCCAGACCGTGTAGGGCTTTATAGATCAACACTAGCACCTTGAATCAGGCTCGGTACGCTATAGGCAGCCAGTGCAGAGTACGGAGCACAGGTGTTATGTGCTCCCGGCTTCCCGTCCCCATAAGGAGACAGGCCGCCGCATTCTGCACCAGTTGCAGCCTCCGAACCAGAAACAAGGAAACGCCACATACAGCGCATTGCAGTAGTCTAGCCTTGAGGTTTACACTCCCCGTGGTGGGCAGAGTTCATAGGGTGGCAGCATAAACACTTGAACAAACTGCTCTGCCACGGGATTTCTCCTGTGGTTAACCTAACATATAGAGCCGCACACAGGCTCAGATCACATTGATTTTAACAGAGGTTCAGAATCTTTATTCTTCCTGGGAATAATCCTCCTCCCCTCCCCCAACCCCCCTCCCCATTTTTTTTTTAAAATGGGCAATTGTTTTCCCTATCTCCTGGCTTCTGACATTTCACTTTTTTCCAAGAGTTCTCACAGAACTCTTTGAGCGGAGCAACTGCAGAGCAGCTCCCGAAAAGGAGCATGTGGAATGGAGGCAGTGTTGAGCAGCTGGCCACTAAGAGGGGCAAATTAATCTGACAAGCTGCACGTGCAATGCATAAAGCAATTACAGTGCCTAGACCCACACTGCAGGAATGGCTGGGCAGCCACTTACAATAACTTATGGCACATGGCGCCAGGAAACCAAGCAGTCTAGCTAAGGCAGAGAGGGTAGAGGAAGGAAGAGGATAGATGAAGTGAGCCATCCAGGGATGGAGAGAAACAGACTTTATAGTGCTCAGGAAACATGAAGCACCATTCAAGTGATAGATTATACACATTCACACAGACACACTCCCATGACACAGCACTGGAAGCTGAGCCATGTCTACAATACACACACACACACACACACAAGATGCATGGTGGGGATCCAGATGCTTCTGTCACGCAGCTGTGTAAAGAATGGCCATTCTGGCTAGATTTACTTCAAAATGAGCCATGCAGAAACACTTGTCACTGAGGGGCCAGCAGGGCCCCAGCTTTGCTAGCAGCTCGCTCAACGGAACCTAGCATCTTTGCACCAGTCCCTCTCTCTCACATACTTCCATGTGCACAGGAGACATACCCTCTGCAGAGAGCACTCTGAGCCGCCAACCTTAAAATGTCAAACTTGCCTTTGAAGACGCATGTTCCACCTTCATCACTGCAGAGTGGGGCCTGGTTACTGAGACTAGCCCGCTGTAGACACAGCCCTGTGAAAGCAATGCTTGCTGTGACCAGAGGATGCTGTTTGGGGACAGCAGGCTCCACACGCATAAGACCATCCCATTGATCTGATCCGTCTTTGTTCCACTCCCTCCCTCCCTCCCTCCCCCCCAGCCCTGCAGTCACACACATACTCCAGCTGGAAAAAAAATACAGCCTAATTTCCTGATGATTATGATGTTGCTTAGCAACAGCCAATCAGGACCTTGGCTTTTTGCCTGCAGTATTTCATGCAAATAGTTTGGAGAAATTGCAGGGTCGTCCAGACTGCTTAGTCTCCTCCCCAGGGACACGTTAGTGACTGAAACAAGCCGTAGCGGACACTGAACTATACAGACACAACCCAGAGCAGACCAGCCCAGAGTCAGCAGCATCCTAGGAATGCGGCCTGCTGGCCACTGCTCAGAGGTACTCCTCCCCAACCCTAGCCTTCCCTAGGAGTTGAGTCAGTATTGTGACCCAGGGAAGCGTCTGTCTCTTGGCCTCCTCAAGCAAGGAAGCCCAGGGCAGAAGAGAAAACCGAAGGTGAACACAGATGTGACGGTGGCAAGGCACCTCCCCAGGCCAACCACTGCAGCTGCCACTTCTCAGGCAAGAAAGGTGGTTCACACAAGAAGCCCCCCTCCCCCAATAACTCAGGTGTGACAGCTGCTGTCACAGGTCCCTCAACTCCCTAGGTCTGCCCAAGGAGCTGTCCACATGGGACAGGACTCCCAGGTCCCTACTGCTTAGCAGGATCAGGGCCCCAGGAAGAGCTGCTACCAAACACCTAATGAGGGGCCCCCAGATCACCCCCATCAGCTATTTGGCAGGCCAGGTGTGCACATCAAGCAGTTGATGGGGGGCTTAGAGGAGCACACTCACCCAGCCCCAGTGAACAGCTGAGTGGGGGGCTGCAGAAGCTCCACCCTTCATCCGCTGTTCAGCAGGGCTGGATTTGTGTGCTCCTCCAGGCCTCCTCATCAGCTGTTCAGCGGGGCCAGGGTGCGTGTGCTTCTTCAAGCCTGATCCACTGACCTTGGGGCAGGGCTGAGCGGGCCCCTAACAGACTGAATTGAGACTGTTAGCCTGGGTGGTTGAGCCATAGCCCCAGACTGCATCTGACTGCTGTCACCTGGCGTGTCCCATAGCGGCTGGCAGCCCACCCCAAGGTGGTAGTGGCCGAACATCTGATGGCAACAGTCTGGACATGCAGGTGAGTCCTGGGCTAAGGCAGGCTAGGGCACATCTGTTTTCACGCAGAGCCAAGCTCTCCAGGCATCCTGCACTTTAAGCTAAAGAGCATCATTGGCTGGGACGAGCTGTCCCAATCACAGGGCAAGACTGTAGCTGTTCTAGTCATGCCTCCTGTACCCCCTTTGACAGGATAGGAAATCAGGGTGCAACACATCCTGAAGGAGACAGGGCTATAGACTGCCTTGAGCTACAGCCCAGAGGGAGAGCTAGAGTGCTCTTGCAGGGGAGAGCACACGCTAGTACAATTGAATGAAACATGAAGCGAAGTTCCCGTTTTTCTGGCCCAGCCATTTATTCTGCATAATTGCTTAGTTTCCACAGCCTGTGCCACTGTGAATGGATTCCATTATCCAGAGCCTGCAATACCATATTGATCACTGGGCTCCATTGATTCCTATCAAGCTAATTATCATATAAATTAGTCATTTGGGGAAGGCATTAGGTGCAGTTGAATTTCCTTTTTAATCTAGTTTCACAAGGATAAATGAAAATGGATGTGCCCTGTCCTTCAGGGCATTGGGGCCATTCCACCTCCAAGTAGGGCATAGGCATCTAGGACCCAGTCCTATTAATAATGGCACCAGTGCTCAGCTCAGTGCAAGTCTGCCCAAGTAAGTGTCTCGAGCTCACCTAGGCAATAGCTTAGTACAGCTGCTCTATTCTTAGCATTCCATCCTTTCATGCATGACACAGCCATGCCTGGGCTAGGAATTGATTCTACTGGAGGAACTCCCTGTGGTGGGATGGGGCTGTTAAGAGATCTTCTGGGAGGATTTAAGTGTCACCAACCTCTACCAGGCATTGGATGGGAGAGTTCAGGGAACGAGATCTACTGTGACTCATACACATCAACCATGGTGCAAGTTCTGCTCAGCCCATGATGGCTGCAATCCCAACCCTGTACTGGGGGTGCACACACCAGTCCACACAGCTTGGGATCGGAGAGGGGCTGTTACTCTCATGGCTCTTGGATACAACCTTTCCTAGAACTGATTCAGGGCTCAGTAAGGCCAGGTTCTGTAGGGGCCAGTTGTGCCAAAATACTGCTCAGGACCCCAGGCAACATGTGGTCATCTAAATAAGTTTTGTCATTCACTTTGGCTGCAGTATCTGTCTTGGGAAGGGCAGAGTCTAAATTAACCTAAGAGAGCAGCCCTAGGCAGGCCTCTCTAAGTCCCTGGTTCTCAAACTAGAGGGTACAGGTTCCATTCCAGGAGGTGCAGAGAAAACAGGATCCAGAAAGCCTGTCTCTGCTCTGGGCAGGAGGATGGATGAGGAGAGCAAGTGCACCACGGCAGCAGAGAGGTATCACTCAGCAGACATGCCCACAGGGGAGGCTGAGGGAAGGGGGCCAGGATGCGCTTGAGGGAACAGGACAGGGTGCACTCTGAGGCAAGGAGACAGTGCCTGGCTACAGGCAACATATGGGTGTGTCTGCCCCTGCTCCTCTCCAGCCTGTGCTATTCAGCCACCCCACCCCATCCCCCACTATCCCTGGGGCAGGTGTGCATGTTCCAGCTTCTCCAGAGCCTCTGCTGATGTTTCTGAGGCTGGTGCCCCCCCCCCCACTCCTTGCCTTGATCATGTTGCCACCTCTCCCACTCCCCTCCCCACTTCTCTTCCGTGTTCCCCCATGTAAGGAAAGAGTTCCATTTGGGGAGGGAGGCAAAAGTTTCATACAGAAGGGTGGTGGTGGTGGTGGTGGTGGTGGGCTCAGCTCTTAAAACAGTGGCTCTCAAACTTTTCAGTATAAGAATAAGTGTTGGTCAGCAAGCCCATTCAGGACCACAACAGTTACACCTTGCATGCTTTATCCAGGTGTGGCAGGGGCAGGCTTTCCCAGGATGAATCTTTACAGGATTAAGGTCCCAGTCAGTCACTCTCTCATCTGGGAATTAGCTCAGTCTTTTTTCTCACTCCAATCACTTTATCCAGTCTCCACCTTCCTTTAGCCAGGCACCACCCTCTGGCTTCCCAAAAGTCTCTTAGCCAGGCAACAACCCTCTGGCTTCTTCACAATCTCCATTACTTTCTGGCTCATGCACCACCCTCCGAATCTGTTGGCTTTGGGCAGAGCTCCCTCTCAGCACCTGCTTTCATTACTGCCTTCCTCTGGCTCAGCTTTTGTTTCCTCTGGGGTGGCTCTGCCACGCCTTAAACAGAGCTGCTTCTGTTTAGGCGCTATCCGCTGTTTTGGCAGCGCCTGCAACTGTTAGTACCTGCAACTCTGCTGGTGCTAGCTCTTTCTTAAAGGGCCAGCAACCCACCGGGACTCTGCCCCATCACACCACGTTTCTTAGGAAGTCCATGGCAGACTGGAGGGAGTCTTGCTCCCTCCAGTCTGATTCCATCACTAGGCCAGCCTTTTTTAGTTAGGATTCCATTCCACAAACCCATGCACATGAAGCAGTCCTGTAACTCATTCAGGCTATTCTCACGTATAGTGTTTGGAGGATGAGGAACCCAGACATCTTGCTCATCTGGACTGCAGCCACAAAAAAGAAAAGACTGGGTTCAAGCTGGGCCTCAGCATTGACCAGAGATTCCCACTGGTGGCATCTAGAATACTTTTTGTTTGGGGCAGGTACTTAGGCTTCCCAAGGCAAACACCCTTTCCCATCCATGTCCCACACCAGATGGTTAAAGCAGAGACTATTCCATAATTACAGGACTGGGGGAGCCTGGACTTGATGCAGACACACCACATTTCGCAAAAGTCATGGTAATCACACAAGAGTCAGCGTGGATGCATGGAAAACAGACTGAGTACCTTTTTGGGACAAAATTCCAGGTGGGGTTGATTAAGGCCGCTTTGTTAACGTAGCGTATTTGATTTCTCCAAGGCACCTGACCTAGTGTTACATGACATTTTGATTTTAAAGTCTACTCTGCATTATATGGAATGAACAAACCATGCAAATTAAAACAAGAAACTGCTGGCCTGAAATAGTGTATTTGTCAACACAGATCAACGAGCAAGGCAGTTTCAGAGCTGACTCTTGGGGCAACACTATTCAACCAATGATTTCCAACATAAAGTCTTTGCAGGTGGCACAAAGACTGAGTGGTAAGTAAAAGAGGAGTCAGAGTGCTGTTGCAGTGGGATCTGGCTTGCCTATTAACGTAGCCACAACTGAACAAAATGTGTTCTAATACAACTAAGTGTAAAGGTCCTATATCTGGGATGAAGGATGGGCACTGCCTTAAGGAACAGCAACTCTGAAAAGAACCAAGGAGCTACTGCCGACAGCCACCTTAGCATGAACATGTAGTATAAAAGTGATGGGCAGAAGGGCTAATAGAATCCTTAGATGCATACATAAAGGAAATCCCAAGCAGAAGCAGGAAAATGATATTGCCCCTGTACCCTACAGCTGGAATGCCACATCCAAATAGGGTGTCAGCATTTCAAGAAGGGGGTGAAAATACTGGAGAGAGTTTTTAAAAGGGCCACAAGCAAGGACCCTTGCAAGGTTTGGAAACAAGTCTTCATGAGCTCAATCTATTCAGCTCATTGGGGAGAAGGCCAAGAGGCCTTGATCACCATGTATAGATATTTGCCATGGAAATAGCAGGCTCCTCAGTCCTGCAGAAAGAGGTATAACAATATTCAGTAGCCAAAATTTTCACCATCTGCAAACTGTTGTGGTATCCCCCAGAGGTGGAAGAGTTACGTAGCTACTCACATGGCTAGTGACCACTTGTGTCTTTGGTTGTGAAACCTACTGGGGTGGTCTGCCAGTATATTTTGTTCTCCTAGGAGATGGATGGCCATGGGGGTTACGTGTGCATCTATGCACCAATACCAGATCTGTAGTGCCTCGCTTGTTAGTGACTGACCTAGCTCCTCCATAGTCTATTATAGTTAGATTGCCCGAGATGATTTGGACATGCTTTCCTTCAATATGGGTTTGCAGGGCCAGGCGGATCGCTCGTAGCTCTAATACACTGATGTGCAACGTTCTCTCTGTGGGTGACCAACGGCATTGTGTAGTAAGGACTTTGCAGTCTGCCCCCCAGGCTTCTAGGGATGCATCCATGGTTACGGTCATGGTGGGATCCTGATGGTGAAAGGGGATGCCTATGAGCATGTTCTGTGGTAGGGACCACCATAATAGGGAGCGGAAGATTCCTGCATGTATTATGATTCAATTCATATCGGCATGTCACGGGGGTACGGAGGGGAAGAGGAAGCGAGCCGGGATTCTCCTCTGTGGTGATGCCACAGAGTAGGCAATTCCCTCAGGTTTGTATTTGGGCTTTCCCTCAGACACTGAAGGCAACCCGAATCATCATAGGGAAAGAGCGGAGACGTATGCTCACTGGGACAGGGAAACCACAAACAATAAAGACAAATACTTATGGATTTGCCTGGTCCCAGGGGATAGTGGGTCGTCAGGTGCGGGAAGCAGGGAACCGGGAATTCCACAGTGCAGGGGGGGGGGGGGGGGGAAGAAGGGTGGAGAGGGAAAGGGTGCAGGGAAGGGCTAGCACGCAGGTAGGGGGGATGGGAGCAAACAAGGAGATGGGCAACGGAGCTGTGGGAGAATGCGGAGACTCACAAGATGAACAGGGAACAACAGCAAGGGCACACTAATGGGAACAGGGGAACCAGACACAGACCAAGGGGTACAGGGCAAGAAACACAGGCAAAAGGTATAAGGCACAATAGAGCGAGCGCAGTCAAAGGGGCCAGCCTCTCTTTCAATTACCAGTGGGGAGCTACTGCCCCACCGCGCCCTATAACCTCCCTGAGCCAGGTGGGGGCAATGTCAGCTAATTACCTGATCCTCCCTCTACGCACTATGCCGCCCCGCCAGCTGTGCGTTACATCTGGGTGGGGCTGCATCTGCGGGTCCCACAGTGGCCAGCTGTACAGGTGGTGCTGGAGCCGCTGCACTGTCCTGGCTACGAATGGGTTGCCTAGCAACCTGAGACACACACCATTGAGGAGTTAAATGGTGGCGCGGTGTGACACGGCAAGCCTCTGACTGGCTAACGTGTGGTGATATCACCTGTCAGTCACCATGCACAAGCCTTGCATGCAATGACTGATGGGTGACCTCACCACACACAAACCAGTCAGAGGCTTGCATGCTGTGACATCAGCCCAGCAAGGGAAATTCCATAGGGAATTTCCCTGTAGGAGCAATTCCGCGCTAAATCCACAAAAGCGCATTTCCATCAGGGCCCTAAGTATATGGCAATGCTTCTCCTGCGAAGGTCTGCTGCTACAGGGGCCATACATGTTGTAAAGACTCTGGGAGCTGTAGAGAGTCCAAAAGAGGATGGTATATTGGAAGTAGTGGCCATCTGCAATAAAGCGTAGATATTTCTTGTGAGAGTACCAGATAGATACTTATATGGAAATATATACCCTTGAGGTCAAGTGCTATGAGCCAAGAGTTATCACAGGGCTGTAGAATTATGGAGTGGAAAGCCATATGGAATTTGAATCGTCCACAAAGTGGTTACGGTGTGACAGTTATAGCATGGGCCTCATGCCTCAACCTTTATCAATATGGAAGTATCGAGAGTAGGAATCCCAGCCAAGGCTGTCTAATGGGAATCCCTCAATGGCTCCCTTAGTGAGTAAGGAGGTAGCCTCCCGGAGGAGTGTTGCCTTGTGAGAGGAGTCCCTAAAGAAGGACAGAGTAGGGAGGAGGGGAAATCAGACTGGATACAGTAGCCCTTCCTAATGATTTCTAGGATCCATCTGTCTGACATGATCTCAGCCCAGACAGGGTAGCATGGTCCTAACCTGTCTAGAAGGGGCGGTTGTCTCGGTTGTCTCACTTGACCTGGCAGAACTTAAACCCGCAACTGAGGCAGGGATCCAGAGCTTGTCTGGTTCTGCCTCAGCTCAGACCTGGGTTTGGAGAATCTTCTGCAGTTTGGTTGGTAGGGGCATTATCGAGGCTGTTGGTGTACAAACCTTCCTTGGTGGAAGGCGGTCCAATGTTGTTTGTAGTAAGTCGTGGTGGCAGAGAGTCTGTATGTTCGCTTTTGGGGTTGGCAAACAACCCCTTGGGCTCTTGCCATCTGACAAGACTCTGATTTTCTAGTTTCATCCGTCTGTTTCTAGAAAAGCCCTTCCCCTTCAAAGGAGAGGTCCTCAAGTCTGGGCTTGCCATCAGGAGTCAGCAATGTCGATTGCAGCCAGGTGTGTCTCCAGATCATAATGGCAGCAACAATAGCTTCAATGGCACAGTCTGCCATGTGCATCACTGAAGTGAGCTGAAACTGAGCCAGTTATGTGCCTTCTTTATGGAGTGCCTATCAGAGGGATTGTCTGATGCAAGTAACTTAGTCCAGAGGGCATGCTAGTAAGCTGCCATGACTGCTGCATAATTTGTTGCATGGAGGGAGAGTGTGGCAGCAGAGGATATCCTTCCTAGAATGTCCAGGCCACGCCCTTCTTTGTCTGAAGGCGAGGTCTTTACTGTGCCAGCCTGTGGCCTGCTCGTGGCTGCTGCCACCACCATAGAATTGGGGGCTGTCCATTATGTGGGAGCCCTGGTATAACCCAAGCTGTTTTGGAGGGTTGCATTAATTCTTTTTTAAAAGGTAGCATGATTTGTCCTGTTTCGCCTCCAGCCAGTATTCCAATGACTGGGCCTGAAAGAGATTTCCAAAGTACTTTGGTTGGGAGCAGTGGCGGTAAGAAAACTGTTGCGATAGTATAAGAGGAGGGAGGGGAGCCTATCAGCCTCTCACAAGAGAAGCGGTTGAGGTGAGAGGGAGGGGGTAGGAGCATGAAGCTGCCAGAACATTGTCTCGAAGCATAGAGGACTGCTCTTAAAGAGGCAACCAATCTGAAATGCCATCACATGATTACATGATCCCATAAGTGAGAATCATGGAGCCACTCAAAGAAGAACAATTCATAACTGTATTCCAAATTATGTAGGTTTGCAGTCTCTTGGGCTAGTCCTTTTGATTTAGAAAAGGGTGAACATAAGTATATGATGCCCTGGAGGTAAAGAAGCCTGCTTCACTGGTACCGCTGACAGGAGGAAGGTGGGATGTCCCCATTACCTTTTAAACTCATAGCACTGGCTCTTTGTTTCCATACCACCCCCACTCTGCCCCACCCCCTCAAATCGCTCCTGAAGTCCAATTTATTGCTGTACATTGGAGCATCAATACCTTAAAGCACCCTTCTGTATAGGGCTGCTGCAGCTCTAGTTAATTTAACAGTTAGGGCTAGGTTGCACAGGAAATCTCAAAGAACACATTAGCACTACACAAGCAATGTGTAGTGCTAATCCCACAGTTGGTTAGCATGGGGATGCTGTGCTACTGGACAGCCCTCTTTTAAACCTATTGCAGACACCCTGTACCTTTTTCCTCAAGTGTGTGCATGGGATGGGGAAAGGATACCTTAACAGTTTTGGTTTCCTGGGCAAAAAAAAAAAATCATACTTGTGCAATTATGTTTGACGTCTGTCAATCCCCTCTGTAGTTTTAAATGGAGACAGGACCCTCCTTCACTTCCCACCTAAAGTAGACTTAACAGCTGCTCTATCAGACCTCAGAGGTGTCTGCGCTGCTGTAGTAGGAGGCAGCAATCTTGGCAGATACCCTGCCTATCACACAGGCTTGATTCACCTCTTTAGTCTCTGCAAAACCATCTCCCTGCAATGGCTCAGCAAATCTCACACTACCAAGGTGAGCATGCTCAGTGCGAGTGAGAGAGACAAAGTCTTTGCCATACTGCATATAAAGATCACAACAGTAACCCAAGACCATTCTGGCTGGAAGAAAATCATTGCTCATAATGCAGCTGGGGTTTGCAAGGTCTGACAGGCAAGGAATTCCTGCATCAAGGCTACACTATGTGCAATCCTCAGTACCAGGGCCTCTTTGTAACCCTGCTGCCCAAGACTCCCAATGCAAAGTCAGAGGGCGGGGGAGGGGTTGGGTTGTTTGTGTGTGCAATCGATCTAATTTTTCCCCCTTAAGTTTGCTTTTTTATTATTTATAAAGAAAATCATTCTCCTCAGCCAAGCCTTAATGTTAGACAATTATGTTAAATTTGAATATATATTTTCATGAATTCACCCACACAATTTCATGCAGATTGGAGATACATCTACTTTTTTGTATGAACACACTAGGTTTGAAACTTTATTTATTCCTTCATTCAAATTTCTCACCCCCCTACCTTCCCACCAAAAGGTGGCTCAGGGCAGATTACAACATTAAAATACAAAGAATATATACATAACATAAACCATAAATACAAAAACAAAAAATCCCACAACCCCACCCCCAAACCTTATCCACTCCTACTCTCTCTACCTCCTGACTCACCCTTTCCCCTCACAACCCCCCTACCCTAACCCCCACTGCCAAACGCCCTTGTAAATAATACTGTTTTACACTGCCTCCCAAAGACACTCAAGCCCAGGCATAAACAAACCTCCTGGGGGAGGGAGTGTCACAGCTGTGGAGCAGCTGAAAATGCCCACCTCATCATGGAGGCCAAGTTAAAAACTGGTACCACCAGACAGGCATCCTCAGAGGCCGCGATGGGACATTGTAGGCCAGGTGATCTGCCAAGTATGTGGCACATGCAAGAGAAGAAGAAAAAAGAGAGGGAACATTCGTTGTGCCCTTGGAAGAGGGCAAAACAGCTCTGCTAGAACTGAGGGGCCGTTCGGTTTGCCTCCTGGGGGATGGTTAGGGGCCTTATGTGGGAGTGGACACTTGGGGAGCTGCTTCCAGTAGTCAGCCCTCACCTGATATGCCTCCTTAATGAGCCTGTCACCCACTGGATGTGTGGGGAGTGGGATGGGAGAAAGCAGCTGGCAAGGCCCCCTGCAACATCTCCCCCCAACCTCATATACCCCTAACAGCACATTTTCTCCTGCAATCCACCCCACAGTGTCTCTGTGGTCTGAGCTAGTGAGTGCATCCTCTCACCACACAGTATGTCTGGGACGTTTACTGGTCCTCCCTGCCTGCAGGACAAATGGCTAACTCTGCCAGTAGAGCCAGCCTTTAAATAAGCAGGGCCCGAGGTGAGAGGGTGAAGCCAGGATCTCTGGGTTAGAGGGTGTAGGCTCTGGGATGTGCCCTGGGAACTGCCCTCAGGAGCAGCAGTGACAACACTCCATCCCCCCAACAACAGCACCTGCCCTGATGCATCACAAGCATGGCAGTGGTGGGGAGGACCTGGTGGTAACCTCAGGTACTGCAGCAAGATTCTGACATTGCTTGTGTGGGTTGGGGAGGGGGTGGCAGCAATGCCACTGTTGATCCTTAGTGCGACTGCTACGGCTCTGGTTCCCAACCCTCTGACCTGGAAGCCTTGCCTCCATCCAGGACTCTGCAGCAGGAAGCAGCAGCCTAATGCCACCACTCCTGCAGCAGACATTTGTTGCATGTGCCCCCCACCAGGAAGCTGCCCTTCCTGGCTGGAGAGGAAGCCCTCCTGCAACCCACCCCACAGTGTCTGTGTGGTCTGAGCTGATGTGCGCATCCTTCTCCACACCCCACAGGGTATGATGCTGCACTTGCTGATTAAGGAAGAAATTGTCATGAATAAAGGTGCCAACAGATCCGACTGCCACATAGTTCTGGTGCCTCCTCCCCAAATGCGAATTTGCAGCTCCCCTGGCCAGGCCTGTCCTAGGCCTCCCAGAAGCAGGTACTGCTAGACTTGAACCAAACCACCTAGGATCTTGGGCATGTTCAAACAAAAGGCGAGTTACAAATAAATCACCCTTCACACAACTGCAGCATGGCTCTATCCCAGGGTAAGCAATGCATCACGTGTCACAAATCGCCTGTTTAAATCAGTCACTTTAACCAGAGGCAAGGGAAATTTGCAGGGAACTTCCCTTTTTGCTTCTTAAAGAGCTTTCCAGAGAGGAGCGATGAGATGATACAGTGAATTGGTGGCACAGCTGGGAACAGTTAGACATGTGCCTTAACCACAAAGCTACCTGTCCAATGAGACCTACTAGTCACTCACTTGTGACCTGCACGGATCTGAACCTACATATCCCAAGGTAAAAGGCTAGTGCCCTACTCCTGTACCACCCAGAGTCTGGATGTATGGGGTTACACAGTGAAAGCCACACCATGAACAACCTCTCTGGCTGATGGCTCCTGAGCCAGCAGTGAACTGCAGCATGGGTGCCTCAGTGGATGCTGTGCTTTCATGCGTATGCGAACGCACTGTAAAGCGCAGATGGAGATTTACAGGGTGGAAGGTGGGGAATGAAGATGGAGACTTGGCGATGGAGACTTGAGCAGGAACACACAGTGTGCAGTACAGGTGCCCAGGTACAGAAGTGTAGTCAAGCTCCTCCCTGGATAACCCTGCTGTTCTCTTCCTATGGGCCTCAGACCCATCTCTCTATCCACAGCACCAGGAAGTCAGCCACCTACACAAATGTTATCTGGACTAGCTCCTCCAAGAACAGTTCAGCACAACTCCACCAGTGCTGATGGGGAAAGAACCAACAGAAATCCCAAGAAAGCCAAGATCAGACTCAGGTGTCCTGCCCCAGGGAATGAGGGGATCTGCAGCTCCTTTGTTCCTCACACCACCAGCCAGGGACCAAGCTCTGGCAGTGGGTATAGAAGTTTGTGATATGGCACCGAGCCAAGACTAGCCACCCCCACCCTTCAAGCAGCTGAGCACTTCTGCTTCCCCCCCCCTCCCCGTTGCAGGGCAGACTAGTTAAAACAGGTGATACCAATAGGTTATCGATGTAGCTTTGGCCTCAAATGGCTGTGTCTCTGTCCAGTGGTGCTGGAATCTGAGCCAGGCCAGTTTTTGCCTTGCATCCCATGAACGGATTCTCTCAGGCAGGAACTTAGTGCTGAGGGCTCCATCTGCTCGGCTGCCAATAGGCCATAAATCTCCTGGAAGCAGCAGTAGATAATGGCAGCTAAGGCTGGCCCCAGCATGTTACACGCCCGAGCCCTCAGCACTGTTATCCCCAGCTGCTACTTGGGGTTTAAATGACGGTTTAACATGGAAATTACTGCCTTTCTTCCTCTGATCCTGTCTGGCTGGGATTTTATTACCCCAGTCCAGTGAAGGATAAATAAGCCTAATGGAGCATTACTCCCCACACCTGCCCTCAATGCCTGGGTTGCAAGGGAAGCTTTTCATTAGCCAAGGGCATGGGTCTCCATTCTAGGATAGACACACTGTCATTGCTGTGCCCCTTGTACCGAGACACCAGGATCATAGCACGCAGAAGGAAACCTGCCCTTCAGGCACCCCTGGCCCAGCCTGGCCACACACACACCACAGCCATATTCTGTCTGGCCCCAAACCCTGGATGGCACTCAGTCTTAACTGCTTGTGCTTCACTCAGCATCACTGCCCATCCTTATATCCATCCACAGATCAGCACCAGGTGCCCACTCTATACCAACCCTGCACAGCACCTACTGTAACCCTGCCTTGCCTTGACCACCATGGGCACCACTCTCCCTCCCTCAGGAAATTCCATCTCCAGAACTCCCTGTGGGGTGATCTGAGGGATGTGCTCCAAGAACAAAGAGCTACTCGGTTGTGACATGGAATTCCGTGGGTAAAGATTTGAGACAAGGAGGCTGCAGATCAAACTCCGATAGTCTTTATTCAGCAGATTTTCACAACATGTTGCGGGCCTCTAGGATCATGGAATCCTGAGCACCCCACAACAAAGAGCACTATATTCTTATACATAAATCCTTGGGCGGAAAGCCCATACATGGGTTCCCGCAACTGCGCAGTAAATATTCATGACAGCATAACTTGCAAACTCATTATTTAAGGAAAAGACAGTTCACTTCTAAGTGAGGGTCGTTATCTAGACCGAAACCAGGTGCATTCTTGAGCTAAAGGAGTCCTCCCTATAAACAAAGTAAACTTCAAAGGTGGGGCTTATCTATCTGAGGAGAAGCAAAGCCTGTTTAATTTTTAAGGGTGAAGCAAGCAATCCTAGCATGACGGGGTAACTACAGGTTATTGTTTAAGAGGGCAGAGGGTACTATGGGGCAAACAGAATATTGGGGTTTTCTTCATCA
>QEPC01014534.1:2411539-2438278 GCA_003113815.1 Sphenodon punctatus
TTATATTTACCTTTGATTTCTAGTAACCACTCTGTATCAACAATCTTGCTTATGTAATCAATAAACTTACTTCTTATCTTTATGAAGAAGTGTCTGTGTCTAACATTGGAACACAAGTGAGCAACAAGAGTTCTCAAGCTCTTGCGAACCCAGAGATTAAAGAGTCTGTAAACGGGAAGGATGGGGTCCTTGAGTGACAAAGGGGTTGTCCCTGTGGCAGGCTTGAATCAGCCAGAGAGAGAAAACTGATTCAAGTGGGCTGTACATGAGGGAAACTGAGTCACTCAAACCCGGTAAAGTGCGGGTGCAGACCTCCAACCCGTGACACACCCTCCCACAGCCATGAACTGAGTTGCTGGGGATCAGTCGGATGCATTCCAGAATTCCTGTCCTGAAATGTTGGGACTGTTGCTGTGCAGTTGCATCCCACTTCAGACAACTGCAGTCACCTTGGGGGGGGGAGGGGGGGGGGGAGGGAGTCGTCCTTATATTTAGTTTTCAGACCAACATGCACATGCACACCACACGCACACAGAATGCAAGACTACCACACAGACCCATAACTATCCAAACTCCAACAGAACAAAAATACAGTTGTTTCTGTACTCCTCCACAAAAAACCTACCACCTCAAACATGCCTTTAGAATTCCACAGAAACCAATGTCTCACTCACTAAAGGACACCTGCACAACCCTAACTTATTTTGACCGATATGCTTGATGTGCACTGAGCATAGCTGAAGCCACAGGGAGCCTGAGCAAGTCTGCAAGCTTTGCACCCTTCTCCAAACCAACATACCCTGGGGTACAGGGAGCAGACTGGGGCACAACCCCCGCTATCCCAGGGGATGAGCTGGTATTCTGGCCTAAGACATGACAGTAAGTAATCCTCAAGTGTTCACAGCAGGTGCAGCAGAATGTAAGGCACCTAGAACTACTGCTTTTTTTTTTAGGAAGCGTCTGCCAATAATTACAGCAACAAATATGGGAAGAACATCTAGTGAGTCATCTCTTTTGAGTGCTTATTTTATATAGGCAGTCTTAAATTCCGCACCCTCCTGCTCACACAGCAGCTCACAGCCCATAGACATAACACAATATACAATATAAAAATATATATAAAATATAAAATTACATATATAAAACCTTAGTAAAAGCGTGGAAATAAGAAAACCCTCCCTCCCTTACCCATCTCACTCACCAAAGGCTTGGTAGAACAGTCAGGTTTTACACTATCTTCGGAAAGAGGGGAGGTCTGGGGCTAAGCTTGGAACATCTTGCTCGGGGAGGCCATTGACAGGGTGGCTCCGAGACGTCTCCTACCTCTGTCTCGTCACCATAGGGCCCCATGGTTTACTGAGGGGCTGCAGTTTTACAAAATAGGCAGGTAGGCAACTAGAACGATGCTGGCGTCGGACTCGTGCTGAATCCAACCGACTTCTCCATTTGCGGTCCTGTGTTGAGGCTGTGAGGATGGCAAAGAAGGAGTTCTTTGCTGCCCTCATAGCATCTGCAAAGTCGCGTCCAGCGGAGCTGTTCCAAGTGGTGCGGGGGCTGGTCAGCCCGGCCTCCCTCTGCCTGGACAGGGACTTGTCCCAGGCGCACTGTGAGGAATTTGCCATCTACTTTGCAGACAAGATCGCTCAGATCCAGAGCAACTTCAACATTGGATTAGGAGCAGTAGAGGTGGAACACGAGGGGATGGAAGCCCCATCTAGTCCATCTTCTTGGAGTGAGTTTCAGGAAGTGACGCCAGCCGATGCTGTGGATGTCCTGGGGTCTGTTAGAGCCACCAGTTGTGAATTAGACCTATGCCCATCCTGATTGGTGAAAGCCTCCAGGGAGACATTGGGAACGGTGCTGGCGAGGGTAATCAATGCATCCCTTTGGCAGGGGAGATTGCCCCCCGGTCTCAAAGAGGCCGTGGTGCGCCCCCTGCTGAAGAAATCATCCTTGGATGTGGATGCGCTTGCCAGCTACCAACCTGTCTCTAACCTTCCCTTTTTAGGGAAGGTTACTGAACGGGCAGTGGCACTGCAGCTCCAGGTTCATCTAAACAGCATCGGTTTCCTTGACCCATTTCAATCGGGGTTCCGCCCTGGCTATGGCACAGAGACGGTGGTGGTGGCCTTGGTGGACGATCTCCGCCGGGAGATGGACGCAGGACGATCAACACTCCTGGTCCTGCTAGATCTCTCGGCCACCTTTGACACAGTGGACCATGGGCTGCTGTTGAGACGCTTGTGAGCCCTGGGGGACCTGGACGGGACTGTCCTCAGATGGTTCTGATCATTCCTCTCGGGGAGAAGCCAGCGGGTTGTCCTGGGGGTTGAATCTTCTAGCTTCCGGGCCCTGGATTGTGGTGTTCTGCAAGGTTTCATCTTGTCTCCATTATTGTTTAATTTGTATATGCAGCCCTTGGGGGAAGATTGTGACGGGGTTCGGGGTGCGTTGTCACCAATATGCTGATGACACCCAGCTTTACCTCTCTTTTTCAACTGACCCAGGTCCTGCCGTCTCAGTGCTGTCCCAATGTTTTGAGGCTGTGGTGAATTGGTTACAGCAGAGCTGACTGAAGCTCAATCCTGATAAGACGGAGGTGATGGTGGTGGGCAGGGTAAAGGAGGCGCTGGCTCCCCTCGTAGAGGGGGTACGCCCTCCTGTAGCCCAGCAGGCTCGGAGTCTGGGAGTATTGCTGGATTCTGGGAGTATTGCTCCTTCACCTAGATAGGCAGGTGGAGATGGTGGCTAAGGCTGCCTTCCGTCAGCTGTATCTGGTGCGGAGGCTGCATCTATATATTTCCAGACCTGACCTGGTCACCCTCATCCATGCCTTCATCACCTCAAGGCTGGACTACTTCAACGCACTCTACGTGGGGCTTCCCTTGATGCTGGTTCGGAGGCTGCAGCTGGTGCAGAACGCGGCAGCTCGTCTCCTGATGGGGACAAGCCGACAGGAACACATCACCCCCGTACTCCGTGCGCTGCGCTGGCTGCCTATAGCGTACGGAGCCAGATTCAAGGTGTTGGTCTTGGCCTATAAAGCCCTACATGGTCTTGACCCTTCATACCACAGGGACCGCCTCAACTTCCACACCCCTGAGCGACCCCTTCGGTCTGCCGGGGGCACCTCCTTGGAGGCCCCCCATGTAAAGCAGGGGGCCACAATGGAGAGGGTGTTCTCGGTGGCCGGGCTGTGATTATGGAACTCCCTCCTGGAGGAAGCCCGTCTGGCCCCAAGTCTGATGGCATTTCGTCGGGACTGTAAAACATGGCTGTTCTCCCAGGTCTTCGGAGGTGGGGTGGGGGGTTGGGATAAAGGTTTTTGGAGGGTAGTTGTTTTTAGGTGAATTTTTAGAGGTTTTAAATTTCTGTGTTTTATTGTTATTCTATCTATTGTTGCTTTTATGTTGTAAGCCACCCCGAGATGCCATGGGCATGAGGGGGCGGCTAAGAAATGCAAATAAATAAATAAATAAATAAATAAGCGGGCCTCCGTTGGAAGGGAATTCCACAGCCTAACCTTCTCAGGCCACTGAGAATTCCCTCCTCATTGTCGCCACCTGGGAAACCTGGGGGACCTCGAGTTGGATGCCCCCAGTCTACCGCTGGGGCTGCACCAGGGTCCAGGGCATGAGGCGGTCCCACAGGTAGACAGGGCCCAGGTTGTATAGGACTTTATAGGTCAAAACCAACATCTATGGTACCAATGACAGGGACACGGCCTTAATCTGACTGGAGACCATATGTTCAGTTTGTGCCCAGCCCTCACACAATAGAGAAAGGAGCAGGGGATGAGACGGGCACCTGACAAGCCAGGGCAACTCCCCAAACCAGCGCTCCTTACTGAAACTAATGCAAGAAAATTATTGCAAACCCAAAGCATATGCAGAGAGCAGGGGGAGAATGTATGCACAGTTTAGGGGACATAGCAACTTCAGGGCCTCAGGAGAGTTCACAATCAGCTGAGCAGCCTGCTAGCCCCACTCCACTCTCCTGGGACTCCGCTCCTGCCACTGCACTCCCAGAGTTGTTAGATAGGAGAACTAGTGACCGAATACATCATCTGAGAAAACACTCCAGGCAGGCTGCTCTCGTTAAAAGGCCAGATCCTTGGTGTAGGCTAACCCCCTGCTTGTCCGAGCACATTTGTGTTTGCCACAAGGGATGCACCGACACAGAAGGGCTCTTCCTAGTTCTGAACATGAGAACGATGGCCCAAATGCCATCTGCACTGGGGGCCCTTTATACCATTCTTGCAGGGTAGCGATGCCTTCAAGGTCAGAGCAGCAGAAAGGGACCCTCCTATGCACAGTGAACATGATTCTCTGTGTTCGCTGGTGAAATTCTTACGTGGACAAGCAAAGACCTGGGCCGGCCTGCCTGCGTATCCAAGTCCCTTCACGAGAGCCTGTGCACTAAGCGATCAAACTGCGCCAATCCCAGATAAAAATCTAGAGCTCTGCAGGAAGGTGCTGCCAGAGCCAGCTGCTAGAAGGAGATGAATGAGCATGGGTCAGATATTGCTAGGTGGGGTTTTAATAGGCTCACTGCTGGGTACGACTGTGGATGAGCACAGGTTAATCATGTGGCTAGAGATGGGAAAGACACAGCACATGGGAATGTCAAGGAGATTCCAGCGCTGCCTCCCAGCCACACGTGTTCCATCGCTGCCACTCTATCAGATTTTGTTTGCACAATAGGCTTCCAGAGGTAAGGGCAGATTAGTTAAGCCTTCAAGGGAGCAAGCACTATGCAAATAGGAACCCAAGTGAAGATTAAGACGGGAAATGTTCCTTCCAAATGCATCTCCTTTTGCTGCATAGAGCGTGGCAAAGGGGAGCCCTCCTTACAAAACTGAACACATACATTTATTTATTCCAATTTTTACTTCTCCCTTCCCAAATAGGCTCAAGGCAGTTTACAACATATTATACAGAATTTAAAAATCCCCTAGCTTCCCCCCTAACCTTTCTCCAACCCATGTCATGTGCTAAGCATTGCACTGATTGCATTGCAAGAATGCCAAGTCACACAGGATACTTCAAGCCTGGCTGCTTTGCTTGCTAGGGCTGGGATGGCGGTAATCATTGGTATGGATTGGTCCATGTAGCTGCATTCCTCTCTTGGGGCAGGAGCAGGCACAGCTACATGTTTGAGTAGGCACAATAAGCTGATCCAGCTGCAGCCCTTCTTACTAAGGTCATGCAATAGGCAACCAGACGCTGCTAGGATTTAATCACTGCAAAAGAAGCTACCAAGCTAGAAAGAACACAGTTACATGGACAAACCCATACCTTTGTAGGAGTGAGAATGCAAAGGGGAGTGGTGCCATTTACTGATTAGAGCAGGGAACTGAATTCTAGTCCCAGCTCCATCACTGCTTTATCCTGGGCCACCCTTTCTTCACCTCAGTCTCTTTACAGCAATAAAAAGGACAGCAACAATTCAAGTTGGGGGATGATGACCATTTAACAGACAATCATAGGAAACCATTGTGTTGTTTATTAACACTCACAGTCCCTGCATTTGCTACTGGGAATGACACTTGGCTTTGCTGCCTGCTTGAAGCACAGTGTGCTGTTGAATAGTTGTCAATAGTCACCCTAGAGGAACTGTATTTCAGGGCATACTATGGTATGCAGCCTAGGAATAGATTCAGACAGCACCATTTCAGAAAGCACTTGGGCTGTGGGATGCAATGTAAGATCACCCTTGTTTTCCTAGAATGAGGAATACAGCATGCAGCCATGCCCCAAGTTTGGGATACAATACTGTTTTTACAGTCATTAAGTGCACAGAGTTCCTCCTGGGTGTGCAGCAGAAGGCAAGGCCCAGACTCCATTGCAGCTCTGCACCCCATTCCAACATAAACCTGCTTCAGACAAAGTGAAGGCAAGATTTAATCCACAATATCCCTACTACAGCTACAAAACAGGAAGCAGATGAAGAATCAGCAGAAATGGGTACTGCTGCAGCAACGTAGTGGGGGAGCCAGAGTCACACACACGCACACCCCTCCTCCAAGCACCAGATCTGTCCAAGTCTCCTCATCAGAGAGACCGGGACAGCTCACCCCATTCACAAAACTCCTTGTATTTTAAATTGTGATTATTTATATTGTTACATTTTGTTATTAGGGGTTTCCTCCCTTTCATTACAATGTACATTTTAATTTATTTGGGTCCTGGCAGAAGCTAGTACCTGGAAATAAATGAAATGAAAATGAAATGAAAACAGCACACAGCCGCTTCCAGTGAGAGAGTCAACCAGCTGGTGCTGCTGACAGTGAATGCCATGACATTTCCCCTTGAGCAGATTGGCTAATGTCTCCCACCCCCTCCTTGCAGCATCTCACTTTTAGGCTTCCCTGCCTTCAATGACCCTCCCCCACTACTCTCTCTTTAGTTTCTAGAGACTCTTCTTCCACCCAGCTCCTGTACACCCAATTAAAACAATAAGGGCATGGTGTCTGCAGACCTCTCACACGGCTCCTTTTCTTCCTCTCTCCTCTGCCTATTTAGGTTGTAAGTTCTTTGGGGCAGGAAATGTCTTATTCTCGGTTTATAAAGTGCCTAGCATGAAGCTGCCCTGGTCCTGGCAGGGATCCCCCAAGGCACTCTAAATGAACCTAGGTAGATCAGATAAAACTGCTTAGATAGGAAGCAGAGGGATAAGGACACCAAAGCTTGCGAGTGCCTATGAAGAAGTTTGTGCTGAACTGTCTCCTGAAGTGGTCACCACTTAGCATAAGAACAGCAAGTACTTTTCTGGGGCTGAACCAAAACAGACTTCCATCCGTCTCCATAGTTTTGAGAAACGGATTACAGCCTCTTCGGCCCACTAGTATCCCATCTCCAGCAGCAACCAGCAACGGGTGCTGTTGGAGCACAGAAACAAGAGCACAGAAACAAGGCCATATGAAGCAATGCTTCCTGCTTTCATTCTGGCTTTCAGTTTCAAGGACACCCTGAGCTTGAGGTTGTATCCCCGGATAATAGATCCATCAATGGCTTCATTCAATCCTTTTTTCAACCCAGTGCAACTTTTATTATTGCACTTCAGAACACGCTCTGGCAATATGTTCCACAAGTTAATTGTGTGAAAGACTATTTCTTTCCATTTAACCTGCTGTCTCCTAACAGTATCATTGGGTGTCTCCCAACTATTGTATTTTTAAAAATGGTAAATACCGTATGTGTGTTCACTTTCTCTTCACCATTCATGATTTTTTTAGCTCAATCATATTGCCCAGAGCCAGAGAATAACATGTTGGACTTGGGCTGGGAATCTCAAATTCAAATTCTGGCCTTGAGCAAGTCACTATTGGCCAGAATCAACTTCCTGCTTGTGAACAGGTAACAGGCCTGGCCAGCCAGGTGGTTTATGAAGGGTTTAACTTGAATGGAGATAACCCACTATTATGTTAGCTTTGACCCTCAGATCAATGGATTTGTCTCCATAGTTTTGAGAAGTGGATCACATCCTCTCAGTTACCTCTTCTCTAAACTAAAGACCCAAGCAGAACAAGGGTCTCTAATGGAGGGGGAGAGGGGGGAAGACAGATTGAAAAGACCCTTCATGAACCTTCTTTTAAAAGTTGGGTGGGGAAAAAACGGTTTACCATCTATAGGTGCATGGTAAGCTGAGATAGCAGCCAGATGCACCTTAAAGATGAAGAAACCAGATCCTGGGACCTCAGATGTGTTAGCTAAGTCAGTCCTTTATATAGGTGGAGTCGGGGTGCAGACAAGCAAAGTCTGAAGAGTAAATCTCTTCCACTTGGCCTCATAGGTCTTATTTGTCAAAGGTTCTCAGGCATGTGTCAGAATACAGAGGGCATCATCAGGCAGCTCAGCTAAATCCTCAAGAGTTAAGGTGATATCAGCAAAGTGGCTAGGTATAGGGAGGAGACATCTGGATAGAGTATGGAGAAGATCCTGCAAGGCTGGTAGACAACGGCATTTCACAGACGTGTTTGTTAACTGGGTGAACCAGGGTTGTCCGGGCCAGTCTAGTGCTATGAGGATGCATATGGCCAGGTCCTGATGTAGTTTCTGTAGGACTCTGAAATCGGCAGGAAGCGTGGAAAGATTTAAACTAAATTCTCCCCCAGTGATCGGAACGCACCGGTTATGAAAGACTGCAGGTTTTGCTCTGCTGCAGAATTGGGGGCACCGACTGTTCTCTCGTGTTGCGAAGAAATCTATCTCTGGGTGGTCCCACAGTCTGACGATCCATTGAGCTAATGATTTCCTTAACATCCACTCGTGTTGCTGAGTCCACTGTTCTATTAATTTATATAATATATTTATATCCTGCCCCATCCTGCCTCTGGCAGCTTGGGGGGTGGGGGCTCACACTCAAACAAATACAATAAAAAACTACAATAAAACATCTTTAAAATATCCAAAGAATAAAAGTCCATATAATAAAAAAGTCAAAAGTGTGCAAAAAATGTACAAGAAAACCCACCTAGTCCTAAACTGCACAACCATCCCCTCCACCAAAAGAGAAGAGTCACATCTTACACTGACGTCAGAAAGAGAGGAGATCCAGGCTGAGATGGACACCCACTTGAAGCAAGTTCCACAGCACCAGTGTAGCCGCCAAGAACACCCACCCGTTGGTCCCCACCCGTCTATCCCATGGAACCTCCAGGAGAGCATCCCGCAACGACCAGCCCGGAAAGTGGCAGGAGCCAGCCCAAAGTCCGGGAAGTGAGGCAATCCCTCAGATAGCTAGGGTCCAGACCATATAGGGTTTTATAGGCCAAAAACAGCACCTTGAATTGAGCCTGGAAAACTACAGGCAACCAGTGCAGAGCTCAAAACACTAGTGTAACGTGCTCCCAGAGATCCATCACATAAGCAGATGGGCTGCCGATGGGGGGGGGACAGAATGGAACCCTGCAGGATCCAACACTCCCCTAGGACTACCCGTTGAGATCTATTTGCTAGAAAAGAACGGAACCACTGCAAAACCATTCCGTCCAGCCCAGCAAGGTCCAGCAGGCAGGTCACCAACACCTTATAATTCACAGTGTCAAAAGTCACCAACAGATCAAGTAGAACCAGCAGGGTCGAACGTCCCTTATCCAGCTCCTCATAGGTTGTCAACCAAGGCCACAAGTGCAGTGTCAGTGCCATAACGTGGACAAAAGCCCGACTGCGAGGGGTTCAGAAAACTGACGCGGTCTAGATGCACCTGCAGCTGACGGGCCACCAGCCATTCAATAACCTTCCCTAAAAAGGGTAGGTTAGACAGAGGGTGATAGCTCACTGGGGAATCAACGTCAAGAGATGGTTTCTTGAGGAGCGGCCATACCACCATCTCCTTAAATGACTCCGGCAGCCTACCCTCCCCAAAAGAGGCGTTGATAACCCCAGCCAGCAACGGCTCCACTGTCTCCCTGCTGGCCTTAACCAGCCAGGTCATGGGTCTAATTCACATGCTGTGGCCCTGACCAATCCCAGCACATCCCCCTGCCTCAGCAGATGTCACCAACTGAAATTGATCCCATAAACACTGACCAGACAGAGCATTCCTAACCTCCGGCTCGGACACTATCCCTGAAAAGATGGAGTCAAAGTCCTGTTAAATACGAACCATTTTATCTGCAAAGTATGCCACAAACATGTCCTAGTGAGTCCTGGAATACTCCAGGTCCAGGTGGAGAAAGGATGAACTGACCAAGTCCCTCACCACTAAAAAACACTTTGCCTGACGCAACTTCGCCAATGCTATGACGGCAGCAAAGAACCTTTTATTTGCTGCCCGCACAGCCACGGCATAGTGCTTTAAAAACAACCTATGCCGCAATCAGTGGTCTTCAGCATATGGCGCCACCGCCACTCTGTTTCCCTTCACACTTCAGCCGTCCGAGGGCATCCATAAACCACAGAGACCTCCGGTGCCGAAATACTGGGAGCGGATGCCTGGGAGCCACCCGATCAATAGCCCCAGCCAACCAGTCATTCCAGAAAGCTACAAGGGCATCGATGGAGCGGTCGCCAAGGTCAATGGGCAATTCCCCTAGAGCGGCCTGGAATCCAATGGGTTCCATCAGCCTCCGAGGGCGGACCATCCTAATTGGTCCCTCACCCCAGCGGTCAGGTAGGTGTGCCAGGAGAAGAGTCTGTAGGCGGTAATGGTTCGACCATGACAAGGGTCAACACCCCCACCCTCCAACCATCAAGCCTCCCGCCTCAAGGCCAGTACAGAACAAGTCCAGAGTATGCCCCCACTCATGCATTTGGCCAACCACCACCTGGGACAGGCCTATGGTTGCCATGGCAGGCATGAACTCCAGCCACGCACTATGCAACCTAGCTTCAGTGTGGATACTGAAATTCCCCCAAACTATGTAGTTTGATTCCCCTGCTATGTGAGTGGCAATAGGGTGGATGTGGTGGGTTATTGCCCATTTCCAAAGTTTCATCACCTCTCTGCACAGACAGAATGATTGAGTGCCACCCTGACTGTTTATGTACCACACTGTTGTGGTGTTGTCTGCGGCCAGCTATATTATTTTTCCCTGGATGTGCAGGGAAGCCTTCAGAGCTAACCTGATCGCTCAGAATTCTAAGAAGAGTGATATGGAACACACATTTCCAGTTGCTCCAGAGGCCACTGACTTCCACATCATTGCAATGGGCAGCCCATCCCCCAAAAGGGAAGCATCAGTGGTAATTGAAACCCGGAGAGGTCTGAAGGAAGGGCATGCCCTATAGATTTTCCTCTGTCCTCCAATGTAGCGTTCGGAGGATGGAAGGTGGTATGGTCACACATTTGGTAAAGTGTGTCATGAGATAGTATGTAAACACATGCCAGCCAATGTTGGAAAGGCCTCATGCAAAGCTTTGCATGATGCACGATGACTGTTGTCAAGGCCATGTGGCCTAGAATCTGCAGGAAGACTTGTACTATCCAATGTGGTTCATGGTTGAGACGGTCTATGGAACCCTTAATTGTAAGGAATCTGTTGTATGGGAGAAATGCTCTCTTGCTCAATCAAGTTTAGGTCTGCACCTATAAAATCTAATGGATTTGGATAGTGTAAGAAAGAGGTTTGGAAGTTAAACAAGGAATCAGAATTGTTGGAGGAGACCTAAAACAGCTTGCAAGTCTCCCGTACATTTTGTTCAGTATTTGAAACTATTAGCCAATCATCTAAAATAAGGAAAGACAGTGATGCCCTTTTTTCTAAAGTAGGCTGCTACAGGGACAAGATGCTTTGTAAAGAAAAGACCCTTGGGTCAGTAGAGAGGCCAAAAGGGGAGAACTGTACATTGGTAGTAATTTCCATTGCAAATGAATCTAAGGTATTTTGTAAGTGATGGGCGAATGTTAAGATGAAACTATGGGTGTATGGAGAACTGAAACCATACACCCTTGTGTAAACACAGGAGAACATTAGCCAGGTTTACTACAATAGGTCTTAGACCCCCATCCTGTTTGGGAACTAAGTAGTACTTGGAATAAAAACCCTCTTCCCTGAAATCTTGGCGGAATCTCCTCTATGGCTTCCTTAGAGAGGAGGTTTTGTATCTCCTTTATCAATATTGCCTTTAAGAGGGACAGGGAAGTGGGTTTAGGATGAGGGAAAGATTGGAATTGGATGGCATAACCACTCTCTCTCAAGAATCCATTTATCTGAGGTAATGAGACACCATATTTACAGAGATGAGAAAGTTGAAAATAAAAAAGTGACAAGTCTAAGGAACATGGTTCACAGCTCTCTAAACAAAGTTGATACCTCCATTTTGTAGAGTTGGTGGAAGAGTTAGAGGATTGTCTAGGCCTCTGTTTAGGCTTGTAAGGACTTCTTGACTGAGAATGAGGGGTGGATCTTTCTTCTTGACTGCTGTGTGTAACCTGCAGACTCTCTGGCAGATCTGTAAGAAGGTGAGGTGTTATATTTGCACTTTGTTTTGTAGGCGACACCCAAGGCAAAGGCAGTTCTTCAGATATCCTTTATCCTAGCCAGAACTGTCCATGTTTAAAGCAAAGAGACCTCCCTCATTGAATGGTAAGTTAGATTCAGTTTCTCTTCTGGTAGGCTGTGGTCTCCTAGCAGCAACAGTGTTTGTGATCAATCTTGCCGCCAGATCAGCAATATGGGTCACAGTGGTGAGTTGTGACTGAGCTAGATCTAGGCCCTCTGCTTTTATTATATTTATTTAAATTTATTTTTAAAAAATTTGCTACCCCACCCCTCCTGCCACAGGCAGCTCGTGGCGGCTTACAATCAATAAAAAATGGCAACAATAAAACTAAAAACAAGACATAAGAAGAGGATACTAAAATAACCCTCCCCCCCCCCTTCTCCTCCACAAAATGACTGGCAGAACAGTCAGGTCTTACATCTTCTCCGAAAGGAGGGGAGATCCACTTGCTTCTTTGATTCTGGTGAAAGGTGCTGGAGGTTAGGGGTCATCCTTTTCCCAAAGGAGATGATGGTACATGGACATCGCCAAAGCATAACTTAGACACTCTCAGAAACACTGTTGCTGAGGAGAAGGAATATTTGCCAAATGTTCATTTTTTGACCTTCTCTAGGCATTGGTGAGACCTCAGTGCACTTACTCTGCTGTCTCTGTGGATGTCTGGATGACCATGGAGTTGGGCACAGAGTGCTTGATAAACATCTCACGGCCTTCTGGTAGTACAGGGTATAACACGCTGTATTGAGAGTCAATTGGAACTGTGGATGAAGGGGTTTACCAATGAATTCTCAAATTCCTCATCGTTTTTTTTGTTTTTTTTTTAAATAGAAGGAGTGTAACTTTGGTAGGGGCATGTTTGTGCAAAATCCAGAGATAGAATAGTCGTCTTCCTCCTCAGTAGGGACCATCTTTAAAGTGAGAGCAGTTGCCATTTCATTAGAGATTGGAACTTCTCATAGCCCTCTGAGGTGGCGGTTTTGATTGGGTCCGATATGTTGTTCGAAGGGGAGGACAGTAAGTCCTCAGATTCTGTGGAGCTAGTATTTGACAAATCTGAAGATGATGAAATATTCTTTTGAGAACTGTCCAATTTGGGGTGGGAGGGATTCCTCCTTTGGTATTGGCTAGTTCCTTAAAGACATCAGTTCAGTGTGCTGCAGCAGTCAAAAAAAGCAAAAGCAAACATTATTGCAAAAGGAAAAGAGAATAAAAGGGAAAGTATCTTAATGCCACTGTATAGATCTTTGGTATGACCCCACCTTGAATACTATGTAAAGTTCTAGTCACCCCATCTCAAGAAAGATATAATAGAACTGGAAAAGGTTCGAGAAGGGCAACCAAGATGGTAGAAGGGATAGATCGAATTCCATATGAGAGGCGAGGCTCAACAGGTTGGGGCTGTTTAGCCTGGAGAAGAGGCAATTAAGGAGGGAGTTATGACAGAAGTTTATAAAAGCATGAGCACCATGGAAAAAGTAAGTAGGGAACTGTTTGCCCTTTTTTGTAGTAAGAGAACAAGGGGAACACACTCTGAAGTTAAATGGTAGCAGATTTAAAATGAACACAAGTACTTTTGCACACAGTGGACAATATAGTTGTAGAACTCATTGCCAGAGGTGGCCAGTGGCGTAGTGTCCATTGAGCAAGCTCAGATTTATGCCGAGGGCCATCAAGCACCAGGGGGCCACTGCCTCCCGGTGGCACTAGCGAAGCTAGTATGGCTGGGGGCCCACGCTGCCTGCCTAACCTGCATGACTGACTGCTCTGCACCACAGCAGCGGCGGGATGGATTTGGCTCACTGCTTCTCCTTGAGTCGGGAGCCGACTCCCTTTGCGCTGCAGCAGCTCTCTGATAGCCCCAGGCAGAGCAGCTCAACAGCTGATCATAATACAAAATAGCAAAAGCTGTAACAAACAAATGATGAAATGATGATCATAATAAACAAGCAAGTCCGGGAGGGAGACTGGCCAATCAGGCTCCCTCCTCCCCACCATGTGATGGATCATGTGGCAAAGTTTGAAAGTGGTGGTAGATGGGTGCAATGGTGGTGCTGCAGGTTTGGCTGGCGCCTGGGTGCTGACCTGCCTACCCCACGCTGAGAGGCTGGGTCAGGGCTATGGAAGCAAAGGGACTGGGTGGGAGCAGTACACAGAGAGAGGCAGCTCGGCTTCCCTTAGCGTCTAAATTCTCCTTCTCCCCGCTTGGCACTGCTCCCACAGGCTGCTGCCTCAGCCCCTTGCAGCAGCTCATTGTCATTGTCTCTTCACTCTCCCCTGCAACTGATTCCGCAGGGTGCAGCAGCAAGACACCAAGTTGCAGCTGGTGAGCGAGTCAGATTGAGTCCCTGTCCCCACGGCTGTTGTGCCTGACTAGAGCCCTACTGCAGGGGGAAGGCATGAGAGGCGCACTCCCAGACCTGGAGAAGGGGAGCTCACAGGGAGAAGGGGTGCGTGTGTGTGTGTGTGAGTGCAGGGAGGAGGTGAGCAGGGAGAAGTGGTGTGCTCTCTGGGTCTGTGTGGGGCTTGGGGTGGGGGAACTGGGGCAGGGAAGGGTTTTTTTTGTGGGGCTAGAAAACACCTGCAGATTGTGCTTTGCTGGAAGGGGGGGGTAGTAGTTAAGAGAGAAAATTGGAGATAATGGCCCCAGAGTGGTCTTGCTTTCTGTGCTAGTTCAAGAACTGTCTTGCTTTCAGTGCTAGCTCAAGTTCTCCCTACTGAAGGAAAGGTGGGATTTCACATCTATGAATTTTGACATTGAGATGCGTGATTACGTTCAATAAATAGCTGCAAATTGCGGGGGGGGGGGGGGGGAATGGTAATAGCAGATAAAAGAAAAAATTAGGAAGAATGGCCCCAGAGCTATTTCAAGATCTCAAGAGCATCAGAGTTATCTTGCTTTCTGTGCTATCTCAAGAGCTCAAGGCCCCAGAGCTGTCACTGCCGTTTTTCATGCCACAAAGCTGAAACAAATTAACAAGTGTGCCTCAGAGCTCCAATCAAATCTACAAGTGTGCCACAGGTAGCTGGGAGCAGTCAGCAGGAGGTGGGTTACACCTCCATGAACTGTATATGTACTTCTCTTGAGCTACCAGAGCTGGCCACTGTCAGACAGAATGCTGGGCTAGATGAGCTGCTGGTTTCACCCAGTATGGCACTTATGTTCTTATTTGCTGGTCTTCAATAAAGGTTTTTGCCATCATAGATACTGTGGGTAAACATGATACTAGAGCAATAGTATTCACCATGCTTGGTGCCATTAGAGGTGTCGGGTCTGATGGGGCTTGCAGTACTGCCGAAGGAGAAGTGGTAGCAATACCTAGTGATGAGGGAAGAGAAAGCGCGGTCAGGACTGGTGGTGCTGAAGCTACCAAGAGATGCAATGGTGCAGAGACATCATCAGCACTGGAGTTAAGGAAGGAGCAGTAGTTAGAGGTAAGTTGCAGCTTGAGTTTACCACAATAAGCAAGCTATGCGCAATGTGTGGGGGTCTGAATTTGTGCTAGTCGAGGACACAACAGGTTTTGCTAATCAATCTCAATGCCACAGTTAACAGCATGAGAGGGGTTAGCAAGACTGTTGTTGGAAGAATCACCCCAGAACTCATGATCAGGGCAGACAATGGCGGGGTGTGTGTGTGTGTGTGTGTGTCAAAGTCCATGGTCTTAATAAAAGAAGTGAAGGGAGTTGTTTTGCCTGGCTTAGATGAGAAATTGGGTGGCTAGAACTGGCGATATGGAGACTGGTAGAGAGACTCCCGTGGGGGAGGTTGATATCTTGGCGATGGCCAGTACATCCAAGGAGCCCAAGGTGGTTTTCCTAACATCCATGCTGGGGAGTATGGCATTGCATGACATGGATGCACCAAGCTCAAGGCCCCCAGGCTGCTTATTTTTGCATGTAGGAGAGGGTCCAAATCAGCAGCTGAGATGTGCTGGAGAGCCCTGAGCTGGATCATTTGTGTCCAGATACGAAGAATGAGGGGAAAACATAGGTGATCCTACTAAAGAGTCCTTTAGGGTTGCCGAGGGAGACGCTGGAATGAGGAAAGGAGCTTGTGGTGACATACTGCAAATGTTTCTCCCTTTGTGTGTAGTGGAGTGATCAAAGGGCAAGCCAATTATTTTCCTGTGTTCTTTCGTAGAAGGTCTCTCATCCCCTGGCAATTTATCCCTCCACTTCTTTTGGGGGTCCATCGTCTTTACTATCTTTTTCTTCTTTTGGTCCCTTTTAAGTACTGGAGAAAGGATTAGGGCTTTCAGCTTCTTCAGTTTTGGAAAAAAGAATGGCACCGTACTGGAGAGTCAGCGCGGGAGGATATGGTGCTGGAGAACGATTCCATGCCGAGCTCAGCTTTGATGAAGGTGGTGGCCAGGAATGAGGAGATGTTTTTAAAAAATCCCCCAGTACTTCTTTTGGTTAGCAAAAACTGAGGGCGCATTTTTCAGTCTTTTATGGCTCTGTCCAAAAGGCTCGCACAAGTGGAGCAATCCATGGGCTCACGAGTCTCTCCAAGGCAAACTAGGCACTGATCGGATATATGACAGGGAACGAAGTTGGGTAGCCAATACATTTTTTAAACCCTCCTTTTTTCCCCAGCAGCCATCATAACAGTCCAAAGGACTGAGCCTCATCTAGGGTTGAGGAAGAAGAGATCTTCCACCTTTTCTTTTTAAAAAAAAAACAACCACCCCTGAATGAAACATGTTTTTAACTGCTAGCAATGGTTCCTCATAGGGAAGAACCAAAGACGACTGTCCCTAACTAGCAAACACTGTGGTGGTTGGAAGTAACTGAGGTACCTTGTGCTTTGCCCTTTTTTATAGCCTCACTATGAGCTACCAACAGCATGACAAATTAACTGCTTAGAGAAGTTTTCCAAAGCTGGTCTGCACAGGCCATTGGTGTGAGTGCATAGAGAACTTATCAAAGAAGAACTTATCCAAACCTTTTAAAAATGCTATTACATTATAGGCCTTCACAAGTTCCAAACATTACTGTACACCAAGTGAAAAAGCTCTCTCTTATTTAGGGTTGGGTATTTGGTCAAAAATTAATTTTTGACTGGTCAACTGGCAAAAATATTATTCTAACAAATTAACATTTGAAAAATAGTTGAAAGAGACTTTAATCTTCTATATGTTAGATATGCAATTCATTACAATGTTCTTAAATTTAACTTCATTGTTTCAAAACCGCTAAATAACTTTTTTGTAATTAGATTATTATATCTTTTAACAATGTGAATAATATTCAAGTCTGAACAATTCTTCTCTGAGTCCCCCCCCCCCCCCCCTTTGTGGTTGCTGTTGGTGTCCTAGGGTTATCTGAAAGGGGAGGTTGCCATCTTAGTTTGTGGGGGCTGCTTTTGGGGTAATATTTGGTTTGGGGCATGTTTTCTGCTGGGGTTTGAGGTGGGTATGGGGGGCTGAAGATTTTTTCCTTTTTTTGTCTGCAGGTGCGTGAGGGCTTTTTGGCCTGAGACCGCATGTGCTAGAAAACAAACATATGTATGTAAACTAAATTGATTATGCAAGTTTGTTTTGCTTGCAGTGAACTTGCAGAATTTGGCTTCCTTAGCTGAAGAATTTAGAGTTTTCTGTGCAGTAAATATGGGTCTTGGAGCATGACACAACAACAAAAAAGCAGGCTGCCACCTATGCAAGGCCATTCTTGGCTTCATGGAATATTTGACCGTGGTCAAATAGTAGGCAGTCAATTGACTGCATTCCCAACCTACTTTTGTCATAAAGCGGCTCCCAGTTAGCTTAATAGAATACCCCTTACTTCTAATATTATTAAAAAGGGAACAATTCTTTATTTATTTGTCCCACACCACTCATGATTTTGTAAACCTGTATCCTATCTCCTCCCCTCCCCCAAAGTACTTTCTCGGTTCTCCTCTAGACAATAATTACACAAAGTTTATGGATAAGGCCAAGGGTTTTTAAATTTCCTTTCATAAAAGTTAAATAGACCATATTACTGCAGAACTATTACCAAACTGCTAAATATGTTGTGTAGTTATATTAGTATGTTTAATTTTATTTTTCCCATGATAAAAAAGCAGTATTTACTAGTGCCCTGTATAAAATTAGTTTTTCCCAGGAAATTATCAGCCTTGCTTCATTACCCTTTTCTGTAATTTTCAGTTCTACTAGAGGCTGTTTAAGTCAAATTTAGTGAACCATCTAGAACAATTTGACCACTTATCAGAACTTCAACAGAAGCAAACCTTAAAAGAAATAGATTTGTCTTAGGTACTGTATGCTGTCCAAGCAAACAATATTAAAAGTACTAAGTTTCTTTATTAAAGAAAGAAACAATACTCCAATAGACTTAGTACTTGGAGGACTTTCAGGGCAGAAGCTTGAGTTAGCAGGAAATTGGAGTAGAGAAGATTGGGTTACCCCTTGCAACATGTAGCATATTTAATTTAGAAGGAGCAAGAGCACTTTAACTAAACTTCTAGTTAAACAAGTCCAGATTATGTGTATTCCCCTGTATATTCTTTGGGAGGGTGGGAGGCAGCAACTGTATTGCAGGTGTGAAAGTACAATGAATCTATAAAGTGGTATTTGACTATTTTGTTATTTTGCATCCTTTCCCAATAGTTTAACTAGGTTTGCCTTGCTAGCTACTGCAATGAATTAGTTACACTCTCAATGATGCCAGTACAGTTAATTCAGAACTAATACAGCTAATTGCATTCATAGTCTCAGGATTGTTTTTCCAGCATGCATTGCTTTGCTCTCCTCACCAGTGAACTGATATTTGCAGAGAGAACATTCTGTTCCTATATTCAAATGTTCCCGTTCCCAGCACAAGCGATACCTAGACCCCCAGCACGTGGATATCCATTGTCTGAATGACACCAATACACACACTAGGAGCTGCCCACACACACCATATGCACCATAAGAAAGGCAGCCTGTGGGTGTTAACCATGAGATGTTAGCCCAGGTTAGTCCAGGTTCATCCATCAGCCCCCACTCGCATGTTTACTACATTCAGCCTGATAAATGGCAGCTCCTTTTGTGTCGTTCATGAGCTTACGCTGCCAGTGGGGGCTGCCTGCAAGTGAGAGCAAGAGCAGAGAGGGGCATGAAGCGGTCACTTCTCTAACGCTCTAGGATTTCCACCGCCATTCTATGGTGCTGGCAGACCTGTGCACTACACACAACCTAACTGATGGGACACTGACATATGGGCGCACATTGGCCAGAATTCACCCACATTGCAGGCTCCACATTCTCCAAGACCACGCCGTGAGTGGAGACTGTGGGTCTGGTGGGTGGTGGCCCCGTGTCTGGTGGGGCTGAACACCTAACAAACAGGCATGTGGAGACCCACCTCGTGTGGGCTAACGTCTCGTTTGGTAACATCCTGCATTTCTGCACTAGTGGAATTAGTGTCACAAGTTTTAGGCCAACTAGAATCTAAGGCCTGGAAAACATTTAGAATAATGGCAAGTCACAGAAGCAAAGCCAACATCTGTTACACCTCCAGAATTCTGGTACTTCCAGTAGAAGTGTTGAGAGTCACTCGTGTCAGTAATTATGGTAGGCAAGGCAAGAGCCTCGGAGTCTGCCTACCCTTGAGAGTGTATTGTGGGCTGTATCCACACACACCCACCCACCCACCCGCTGCCTGTCTTGCAGAGCATGGGCATTAGCAGGGATAGAGAGAGGTTGGTGCACTGGCAGAGAACCAAGGGCTTCATCTATATGCCAGAGACTAGAATTACATGGACCACGTCCATTTTTCAGTGACAGTGCTGCAGGGGAGAGGGGCCCTCAGGACTTCTAGGCCCTGCAGGAATAGATCCATTACTCACATCCGTCACTCCAAACTGCCCCAAGACATTTGATACTGCTCATTTATTTAGAGCTTCTTTAAACACATTCCCTCAGGATGCCCGAGCTGCAGCCCCCATGCACAAACAGCACAATAAACTTCCTTCTTTGTGCCTCTTCACCATTCCTTTTTCTCCCTGGGAACAGTCCCGGTTTTCTACCCTTTCCTTCTCACCATCTTCTTGAGTTCTTAATGAACCCTAATTAGGCGGATGCCTGCATTAGCAGCACTTGGGTTGGTGGCTGGATGCTGGCCAGCTAAGGAGCTAAATCTTGCAAGGACTTGTCTGGCCAGCACCTTGACAGTCTAAGGGGACCTCATCGGCAGTGGCGAGCCAGCTCCACAAGTCGCATCCTCTTGGTGAGTTTCCTTTGCTGCCCGCATCATGTCTGCCACTTAGGGGACTCAGTAAAATACTCTGTATTTTACCGAGTACTGAATGGTACCGAGTATTCAATGGTATTACTGAGCAGCTCCTGAAAACTCAGGACTGGTACTGGCCTACTTGGAAATACTAAAATGTTTTTTTATTCTACTTGGTTCAGCCCTACTTAGGAACCACGGCACAGTTTGCATCAGCATATCAGACAGCATCGCCAGTCACTACTATGGACGGTGTAGCAGTGAGCAGTCCTGTGGGGCTACTGCCCCTTTAAGAAGGGGGCTCTGGGGGCTAGCCAGAGGGCTGAGCGCACACAGGGTGTGGCAGAGCCAGCCCCAGAGCTGGGGATCTGCCTGTGGGCAACACAGGCTGAGAAACTCCTGGGACAGAGTGAGCAGGTTAGTGGCCCTTTAAGGTGGAGTAGAGGAAGCCTGGTCACGCCCACTCTGCCTGTATAAAAGGAGAGACTAGGCAGCAAGGAAGAGAGTCTCTGCTAGAGAGGCAAAGGAACAACATCTCCCTGAACAAGCCAGCTTCTTGCCTGGGGAAGGCTTGGCCAGAGCCTGGGGGTTTAAGGCTTGGCTGAATGGACTTTGGGGGGGGTTGAGGTTGTGTTGCTCCTGAGTCTGCAGAGATGGACCTGGGCCTGCAGGGTGGAGGTGACTGAGCCAGCAGCCCCAGGTACAGAGGACATGGGTGGTGTCCAATATAGGACGGTGGACTAAGACCCTCTGGACTATGTGGTGTGTTCTGAGAGGGTACCCCCTGCCTGGAAGGAGGGAGGGTTCAGCCGAGGCTCGAGGTTAAAACGGCGTAGCAGGGGGTGAGCTAATTCCCTTGAGTGACACCCCAGTGCCTCGTGTGGCCCTGGGGGACACCCCTGCTATAGCACATGGTGGAGAATACAGGCATAGCGTCACCCGCTGGTGCATGCAGGAATTGCACCCAACTTTGGCAGCTATTTGTGTGGAGTTTGCAGGTTGCCTGTTGGAGCTGCACCTGTGTGAGCTCCCTAGTGAGGTGAGCCCCGGTGCTGGAGGCAGACGTGACTGGAGGCCTGTGCCCAGTCAATGAGAGAGTTCTGAACTAGAGGAGTACGCTTGGAGTAGCTGGGGCCAGGATGGGCCTGGAGCTAGGCGATGGCGGCAGGACGTGACTGCTGGAGCCAGAGGCGTACCCCAATGACACTCAGCTTATGGAACTTTATAGAGCCAGAGCTGAGGTGGAGTGACCAACGGACAGGAAGAAGGATTATGACACGCAAGTACTGGGGACCCAAGGGGAGGGGGCGGGGAGGTACTGTGAGGTGGTGTCATAATTTTGGCCAGCCAGGACATTATTGGAGGGCCTGCCAGGAGAGGTGGCAAGGCCTCCTGAGTACCTGGACTCTGGGATGTCAGAGTCAGGGGAGGACAAAGTGTTGCTGGACTTGTGGGGTGATGGAACATGTGAAAAGGCTGTGTCCCTACAGGGGGAAGAGGGATACAAGGCCTGAGCCAGACGAAAGGGTCTGTCTGGTGGCAGTGGCCACCCCCACAAGGGAAATGAGCCAGAAGCCAGAGCAGAGACCTCCTAGGAGGTGTTGGGCTTGCCAAGCCTTGGGACATCTTAAGAGGGATTGTCCCAAAGGAAAGCCTCACAATGAGGGTCAGAGGGCTGTTATAAGGAAAAGATCTGTGGGGATCCAAGTAGAATGGGAATGCCCTGAATAGACAGACCCTCTTATAGAAAGGAGGGAGCTGAGTCCTGTAACTGGGAAGGTTGCTCAGAATGGACAAACACCTGACTAGCCCTTGGGGACTCTTAGTACAGATGAGCTGAAGGCTAGACTGAGAAAATCCAAGGGACAAACGTGGTTAGGCACTGAGCAAGCATAGTGTGATCTCTGTGCTATGTGGGGTCCTAGCCAGATGGATTGCCCCTTTGCTAAGGAGGAATCTGAAGCCCTGGGAAAGGAAGTTAGAAGATGCTTGCAGGAAGGTGGCTGCTACCTGCAAGAGTAGTCTTGCTTAAAGAGTCCCAGGGTGCGATAGTCGGAAGGTAAGGGTGGGCTGCTATCCCAACCCCAAGAAAATGGGAACAAGAGGCCTGAGGGCCTGAAGGGCCCCATTGGGCCTAACAGTGAGTGGGTACAGGGGGGTGATTGAGCTGGTACTTCATGTGCCTAAGGGGGGCAGGGTGTAGGTGACTGAGCTGGCCACCAGGCACAAACCTCTGCCTTAGGGGCAAGAGAAGCCAGCAGGGTGTAGGCGATTGAGCTGGCTGGGACTGTGAAACACAGCGATTGAGCCGGCTGGGGTCAACTGATGCTATGGTGGCTATGGGTGGTAGGGTAGGCGATGGAGCCGACCACCAGAGTCACACGAGAGCCCTGGTAGGGACTGTTGTGTACTTTGTAGAACATGACTACAACAGTTGGCTTTGAGGGTCCCAGGGCTGGGAGGTCAGGAAGGAACGGGTGGGCCGGCTTCCCACCCCAGAAGGGTCTCATGTGTAATGTAGAAAATCCTGAAAAGGTTGGTGGAGAAATGTAAGGGGCTGTGGAAATCCCCTAGGAGTCTAAATTGGGTGGAGGTGGCTCCCCAACAGGAAGATAGCAATTCCCTGTAGCAGGTTGGGTGGAGGTGACTCCCCAACTGCTAGACCCAGTGGAACAGGACCGACTATAAAGGGGCGATGTGGAGGTCGGGAGGGTGTTAAAGCTCGTTTGGGGTGCTAGACCCTGGAGTGAGAAGCTGCACCCTGCTAGACGTGGAAGCCAATCTTCTCGGGGAGAAGCCTGTCTCCCTGAAGGGGGAGGGGTGTAGCAGGGAGCAGTCCTGTGGGGCTGCTGCCCCTTTAAAGAAGGGGGCTCTGGGGGCCAGCCAGAGGGCTGAGCACACACAGGGGTGTGGTAGAGCCAGCCCCAGAGCTGGGGATCAGCCTGTGGGGAGCATAGGCTAAGAAACCCCTGGGACAGAGTGGGCAGGTTAGTGGCCCTTTAAGACAGAGTAGAGGAAGCCTGACCACGCCCACTCTGCCTGTATAAAAGGAGAGACTAAGCAGAGAGGAAGACAGTCTCTACCAGGGAGCTGAAGGAGCAACATCTTCCTGCTCTATGCTATCCAAGGTGCTGAGGGTTGGAGAACCAGAAGGACCCAGGCAAGTGGGAGAGGCTGTGCCCAGGAGGGAACCTCTTGCCTGGGGAAGGCTTGGCCAGAGCCTGGGGGTTTAAGGCCTGGCTAATGGACTTTGGGGGGTTGAGGATGTGTTGCTCCTGAGTCTGCGGAGATGGACCTGGGCCTGCAGGGTGGAGGCGACTGAGGCAGCAGCCCCAGGTACAGAGGTTGTGTCCAATATAGGACTGTGGACTAAGACCCTCTGGACTGTGTGGTGTGTCCTGAGAGGGTACCCCCTGTCTGGATGGAGGGGGTTCAGCCGAGGCTCAAGGCTGAAACAGCGTAGCAGGGGGTGAGCTAATTCCCTTGAGTGACACCCCAGTGCCCTGTGTAGCCCTGGGGGACCCCCCTGCTACAGACAGCTCTCAGGAAAGGACTGTAGGCTGCCTGGATGCAGCGAAGAATATTGCAAGGTCCCACAGGCTGTTCCAGTAAGCTAGGGACCAGCAACAATGGCTGTGTCCATGAAGCACACCAGGACCTGAATGCCAGACAGATAGATAGACACACACACACACACACACACACACACACACATTCTCTTCCACTGCACCAAGCTTATGATGAGAAGGGTTAGGGGTGGCAGGGAAAGGATGGGCTTAGGCCATGTTGTCAGAAGTAGGCTTAACAGAGTAGAAACATTATTGGATAATTCCTGTCAAATTATTTGTTTCACTCAAGGTGCAGAGGCAAATGGGAGGAAGGAGAAGAGTCACAAGAAGAGAGACCAATAGAAGCTAGAATGCACATAGGTTAGATTCTCATCCTCAGCAACACAAAGGAAATTGATTTGTACCACTCTGGCACATGAAGGTTTGCTTCTCAGAGAGAAATTCTGATGCTCTTTACACACAGGAATAGAGTCCTTGCTACACCTCCCATATGATGGGGAAGGGGGACTCCCTGTGAGAGAGGGTGTCCTGAAAGAGGGGGGCAGGGAAAGTCTCGCCAGTCTTTCGGGGCAGCCCATAGAGGGTGGGTGTCGAACGGGGTTCTCTGAGGATGAGAGGGCTTCCACAGCTATCTGGGTTGTTACAGGTTGGGGGAGACATGGTCCAAAGGGGAGGGGTATTTCATCAGTGAGGAGGGAGCAGTGCTTTGTGCCCATTCCCCCCTCAACCCCCCCAGTGGGGGTCGAGGCTCAGGAGGCCCCAGGCCTTGGTTTGGTGCTGCTGCATTCAAGGTCGGTTGTCAATAAATCATCTACCTGTCTCTTATACACATCTAGATGTGTATAAGAGATCATCAGTGAGGAGGGAGCAGTGCTTTGTGCCCATTCCCCCCTCAACCCCCCACGTGGGAAGGTTGTGGGTCGAGGCCCAGGAGACCCCAGGCCTTGGCCTGGTGCTGCTAAATGTGAGGTCTGTGGTTAATAAGTCATCTACCATCCAGGAGTTAATCCCAGAGTGGGACGCCAACCTCATGTATATCACAGAGATCTGGCCCTATTCTGGCCGATCTTGTTCCGGCTGGGTTCTCTGTGCAGCATCAGTCTCGGCTGGAGGGACGGGGTGGGGGGTGTAGCTATTAAGGATGCACTCTCTTTTAGGAGGTATCTGGTGCAGGCTCCACCAGGTGTTGAGTGCCTCCATCTTGTGTTGGATTTAGCCGGAGCCAGATTAGGGATGCTGCTGGTGTACCGTGCACCCAGTTCCCTGGCGGCATCTCTACATGCTCTTGCTGATTTGGTGTCTGATGTGATCCCCCGGACCCCAAAATTAGTGGTCCTGGGGGATTTTAACATCCACTCTGACACGAAGCTTGGAGGAGCGAGGCATGAGTTCATGACAATCATGGGCCTCTCCCAAATCATCTGTGGCTCCACACATGAGGAGGGACATACACTGGATTTGGTCTTCTGCACCAGCCTTGAGGTGGGGGGTCAGTTAGAAGAAGTCAGGGGGATGGAGCTCTTGTCATGGCCTGACCATTACCTCCTTAAGGCGTGCATCCTGGCACATATCAGCCCCCAACGGGGTGCAGGACTTATTAGATCGGTCCACCCCCGGAAACTTATGGAACCGGATCGGTTACGGAATGCTCTGAGGGAGTTTCCCCTGGACCTTGACACCTGCTCGGTCGATGGTCTTGTAGCCTTCTGGAACACCTTGTTGGCTGAGACCACTGACATAGTGGCTCCCAGGCGTCCGCTGCCCTCCCGAGTCTCCCACAGGTCTCCTTGGCTTACTGAGGGCCTGTGGTGCTTGAAGCGGGAGAGCAGGCGGTTGGAGCGACAGTGGCACCGGACTCGTGATGAGTATGATCCATCGCAGCATAAGAGCAGTTTAAAGGCCTATGCTGTAGTGGTGCAGGTAGCAAAGCAGCAGTTCTTTGCTGCCCTTATTGCATCTGCAAAGTCACATCCAGCTAAGCCTTTCCAGGTGGTGAAAGGTTTGGTCAGTCCTGCCTGTCTCGGCCTGGACCTGGAGCAATCCAGTGACCACTGTGACCGGTTATAGAGTACTTTGTAGATAAGATCACTTGCATCCACCACAATTTCAGTTCTGCAGTTATTGCAGAGGATCATCTTGGGGCTATGGATGCCCTGTCCTGTTTTGTGGGATCGGTTTCAGATGGTGTTGGCTGCCGGTGTGGAGTCCTAGTTGGGATCGGTTCGTGCCACCTCTTGTGAACAAGATCCTTGCCCGTCCTGGCTGGTGAAAGCCAGCCAGGAGACGTTATGTCCGTTGCTGGCTGGGGTGGTTAGTGCCTCCCTTCGGGAGGGCAGGGTGCCTAAATGCCTGAAGGAGGCTGTGGTTAGGCCCCTGCTCAAGAAACCATCTCTTGACGCTGATGCTCCTGCCAGTTATCAGTCGGTCTCTAACCTTCCCCAGTTAGGGAAGGTTATTGAACGGGCTGTGGCACAGCAGCTCCAAGAACATCTGGACCACACCAGTTTCCTTCACCCCTCTGTCTGGGCTTCAGCCTGGGTATGGTACGGAGATTGCATTGGTGGCCTTGGTTGATGATCTCCGTCTGGCGTTGAACCAGGGTCGTCGGACCTTGCTGATCCTGCTAGACCTTTTGGCTGCATTTGACAGTCGATCATGAGGTGCTGGTGACTCGCCTGTGGGACCGTGCCGGGATTGGCGGGACGGTCTTGGACTGATTTTGTTCTTTCCTGGCCAGGAGAACCCACCGGGTGGTCTTGGAGGAGTATATGTCTTACCCCCGGGACCTCACATGTGGAGTCCCGCAGGGTGCCATTCTTATTATTATTATTAACAAACATTTATATAGTGCCAGTAGTGTACCTGGCACTTTACAAAGTAATAAAATAGACACGGTCCCTGGCCCTAGGGCTTACAATCTGAGAGACAGGAGCTGGGTGAGAGACTTAGGAAGGGGAACAGAGGGAGAGACAAGGGGTCTAACATTCATGAAGATGCGAGGTCTC
>QEPC01014534.1:2438623-2487838 GCA_003113815.1 Sphenodon punctatus
ATTCACGGCTCAGCCTGGAATCTCAGGTTGTGGTCGTGGCGGGGAGTGTGTTTCAGCAGTTACATCTTGTCCTGCGGATTTGGCCGTATCTCTCTGACTCTGACCTCGCCACTGTCATCCATGCCATCATCACCTCGAGGCTGGATTACTGCAACGTGCTCTACGTGGGGCTGCCCGAGAAGCTGGTCTGGAGGCTGCAGCTAGTGCAGAATGCTGCGGCCCGTCTCCTTACTGGGGCAGGCCGCAGGGAGCACATGACACCTGTGCTCCGGGTTCTGCACTGGCTGCCTATAAAGCACCGGGCTAGGTTCAAGGTGCTGGTTTTAACCTTTAATGTCCTTCACGGCCTGGGCTCTGTCTATCTATGGGATCACCTCACTCCCCATGTGCCCGTGCGACCCCTGAGATTGTCCGTGGGGACCTCTTTGGAGGTTCCCCGGGCAAGACGGGCGGCCACTGATGTGAGATCTTTTTTGGTGGCTGCCCCTGTGCTGTGGAATTCACTCCTGGAAGAGGCTCGGCTGGCCCCCACCCTCCTGTCATTTTGATGTTTGTGTAAGACCTGGCTGTTCTGCCAGGCCTTTGGCGAGAGGGGGGGAGGGGGCAGTTAGAGGGAGGGTGAGTTTTTATGATTTAAAATTTGTAGATTATGTTCGCCGCCCCGAGCTGCCTTTGGGCAGGAGGGGCGGGATATAAGTTTTAAATAAATAGATAGACGTGAACTTCAAAGCTCATTTCGCTGACTGGAGACTCTGGTCCCTCTGGAGACTTTCAAATGCCCCACTCTTCACCTATAAATCTGTGTTAGGAAGACAAAGCAGTGTGGTCCCAGGCAGATACCTTGACCAGGAGGCCAGTACTAAAGAATGTTTATTTAATTTATTTAAAATATTTTTTAAAATTTCTCACTCATCCTACCACCGGCAGCTCTGGGCAGCTTACCACAATAATAATAATAATAATACAACTTAAACAAAATGTTAGGAGAAGGGGTTGGATTCCGATCTTGGTTACATAGGTGTAAGTCTGGAGTAACTCCATTGGAATTCATGGCAGCTGCAGGATGATCAGTTCTTTAGAAGCCAGACCATTTATTTAGACACTGACAACCCCCTGGAGTCCCTATGATTTTTGAAAACCCTGGTCCTAATGGTTAGGCTGCTTGGGAACATTATCTGTTCTTATTGACCATTGTAGAGGATCATACTTGAAAGCCTACTAATTTAGGCTTGTTACACAAACAGCTGCTACCTAATTGTTCTCAGCGCTAGCACAATGATCCATAACAACCCCAAGAAAGCCCAGACATGCAAGCATCCTCTTGGATTCAACTGCAGTAAGAGTCAAATCAACCAGCTGAACCAAAGATAATAGTCCCATCTCAAACAGGGCCTACTACACATTTGTACCATATACTCACGCTAGCACATGCATGTTCTTGTGCATGAACAAAAAGGATTTTTTTTTGCAGTGCACACAAACAAGATGCCACTGCGCTTCAGACAGTGAGCCAAAACTCTGAACATGTTCCTACGGAAAGGAGCTGGTCTCTGTGTTTGCTGCATCAGGATTGAAGTGAGTGAATCCGTCAGACAGAATCTGCTGGAAAATCTGATTTCAGCCTTACACCCAAGTCTCCCTCCATCCGCCCCCCCCAAATCACATGAGCAGAAGCAGAGCAATTTGGTAAATTCTTCTTTTGATGTGCAGCTAAACCTTTTGCAATTTAAAAAAAAAAAGCCTGAAACTCTCCATGTTACTTCACAGTGCAGAATAACTGCCAGATCTACCAATTTTGATACACCGGCTTTCTCTAGCAACCGACTCTGTCTTGTACATAGTCAGAAGCACTGCCTGCCTAGAAAGGTTCCAATTGGAGCAGAGTCAAATATTAATAATATATCCATGGCTACTATCCTGTGTTCCAGCTAGTTTGACTGTTAACAAACCAGATACCATGGAGGTTAACAGCCAAATCAGATTACTGGACAATATCGCAAGTTAACTGGCTTACCAAGTTAACATTACTACAACTGCTCTAAAACAAAGTCTGGAGGGGTAGGGAGAAGGAGCTACTAGGAATTATGGTCAAACAGTAATATGCAGTGTCATCGTAAATTTGTAATCCAGCTAACTGAATAATGTGTCCAACCCTAACAGATATAATTCTAGTATTTGGCCTTTCTGGATTCTGCAGATCCAGTCCGGATACAAAACAGTGGTGGTAGTTCATTTCGGCTGTAGTTCTGACTCGTTTACCTGACTTTCTTTCTGCAAGTCACTTTCTCTCTTGTTACCCTATCTTGTACATTATCAGGAACACAGCCTACCAAACCAGGGCCAGGTTCACTTCAGATTGCTTTTTCTGTGGTTTATTAACACATTGATTAATTTTAGGGGTCTTCCCTAGAAGAGCTACTTCTGCCATTTCCTTTTCTACTTGGTTCTCTCATAATTCCCACAAATATTGCCTCATTTAAAAAAATTATATCTATTTTCATAAAAAAGAGAATGTCTTACACGTTTGTGTGAGCTACTTGTAATACAAATAAATTACCAGCAACTAGTAGAATGCACTAGAAAATGGAATTAGAGAGGTGCAACTGTGCCTCTATTAGTTAAGGTGAGATACAGTTTCAATGTAATCTCTGCCTATCTCTAACATGAGAGGTTTTCTTCTCTACAGTTCCGGGTTGCAACCAAAATTTTGCAGACAATTTTATTATTTTGGGTCCTTAGTAAAGTGATTGGAATAGAACAGAATTTTGGAATGTTACGGTGTTCTTATCAAATGCTTTCTGGATTTCCAGAAAGTATTTGATAAAGTCCCACATAAGACGCTTGAGAAAATGAAAGTCATGGGATAGGGGGTAGTGTCTTACTATGGATCGGTAACTGGTTAAAGGATAGGAAGCAAAGGGTAGGACTGAATGGTCAGTTTTCACAATGGAGAGATGTAAAAAGTGGTGTGCCCCAGGGATCTGTATTGGGACCAGTGCTGTTTTTTTCCTAATTCTTTTTTCCCACTCTTCAATGCAAGGTGCTTGTCTACTGGCTTTGATCTCGATCAACGCTCTGTAAATCCTGGCTGTTATCCCTTTGTTTGGTGAGTGGCCAAACAAAAATTTTTCAGTGTTAGTGGGAGGTCTAGCATAGTGTTGTCCTTTGTCTTTAATTGTATATGTAGCTTTTAACTGTAAGTATTGAAAGGTGTCTCTTTGCCTTTGTTTTATTTTTTAGTTCTTGGATTGCTATAAATTGTCCGTCCTGGAACAGGTGTTCCGCTCTCAGAATGTTGCGCTTGGTGAGTGTTTTGCGGAAGTCTGTTCTGTTTTGCTTCTTGTGTATTTATGGGGGAGAATGGGGAAGCGTATTGGGATAACTTCAGCTTATCTTGCTGTCAATGTCGAATAGTCATAGGTGCAAATGGGTGACTGTATTTCATTTTTTTTTATTATTGGTTAGTAGCTCTTGCAAGTTTGGTATTGCCAGGATCTGTTTTTCTATTTCTACCCAGGTAGTGTTAGCTGTGGGGTGGAACCAGTATTTTAATGTTCTGAGTGATGTTGCTTTGAAGTAGCTAGTTAGATCTGGCATGTTAATCCCTCCCTTGTTCTCTTTTTCTGGTTAAAGTCTTTTTGTTTTTTATGTTTTTTCCCTTTCCAGACTGCGTCCATCCGGGATCGTTCGCATTGCTTGATGAATGCTGTAGGTAAGTGTATTGGAAGGGCCATCGCTTTATAAATGATTGCACTACCCAAAATCCTTTTGAATAGGCTGACACACCCTAGCCACGAGGTTTTGAGACGCTGCCAAGTTGCTATTTCTGTCCGGATTTGGTTAAGTATGCTGGGGAAGTTGGCCTTGAAGAGCTTTTCATGTTCTCTAGTAATATTTACTCCTAGATATTTAAATTGAGATTGTGCTATTGTGAAAGGAGTTTGCATTGCAATATTCTGTCTGTCATTCTTTGCTAATATTAGTGCCTATGATTTGATAATTAATTTTGTATCCTGAGATGTGAGTGAATTGATCTATGAGGTGAAGGGTTTTGGGGACAGTGCTTTGTGAGATATGAGCATGTCGTCTGCAAATACAGTTATTTTATGCTGTGTGAGATTTGTATGCCTGTAATGTCCTGCTCTTGTCATATAGCACATGCTAGGAGTTCTAGAGAGATAGTTGGCATCACTGCCTTGTGCCTCTGGATAGGTAGAATGGTTTGGAAAGATTGCTGTTTATTAAGCGGGGTCTTGGTTTTAAGTTCAAAGCCTTGATCGCCCTTAGGAAGTTCCCCTTTATACCCAAGCTTTCCATCACCTGATACAGACAATCCGGCTCAGATCTATCAAAGGTCTTCTCCGCATCGGGTGTTGGTTGTACGTGCCGCCATGATGAGGCTGACAGTACGTCTATTCCAAGTCTACTGGGGATGAAGCCTGTCTGGTTGATGTGTATTACTTTATCAATAATTGCTGCTAGTCTATTAGCCAGCATTTTAGCAAAAATCTTATAGTCTACATTTAGTAGCGATATTGGTTTGTAATTGCTACATTCCTCTTGGCTTCTGCCCGGTTTGGGGATTAGGGTAATTACTGCCTCATAGAAGGCTGGGGGCATTGTCTGCACTTCATAATGTTGTTAAAGGTATTACGTGTGGGGTTATGATGTCACTAAATGTTTGATAAAACTCTGCTGGAGTCCATCGGGGCCACAAGCTTTATTTTTTATTTCTTTTATTTATTTGGTTTCCACATTGGTTATAGGGGGTGTTGAGGAATTTAATTTGGTCCCTGTTGAATTTAGGGATATGATATTTTATCTTTACAGGATCTGGTTTGGATGTTGTATATCATTTCTGATAGAAGTCTGTGAACGTGTTCTGGATTTCATCTTGTTCTGATGTTTTATTTCCCCCTGGGAGTTTCATTACCGGGATAGAAGACTTTTTTCGCCTACTTTTGGTCATTTGGGCCAAAACATTGCCTGGCTTATTACCATTTTTAAAATAAAAACTTTTAATCTTAATTGTTGTGTGATTTTTTTTTTTTTGTGTGTGTGTCAATTGTCTCAATCTCACTTAATTTTTTGAATTTCGAGTTGGGTTTTTTTGGTTGGGAATTTACTATTTTCACTTTCCAAGTGTTGTAATTGCTTATAGAGTTCTGCATTTCTCTTTCTATTTATTCCCGCCTTGATGGCTATGAATTTTGGGGGGGGGGCACCTGAGCTTGGAAGCCTAGTATTGTACCCCTATTATCACCTCTTGTAGGGGTTGCTAACTGTGTTCCCCCATCCTTCCCTCCCTTCAGCTTCCTCCCCTCCTGCCAGTTCTTCAGCAGTGACTTCAGCTGCTTTATTAGAATCCTAGAATGACTGCTACTACTACCATTTAAGAACCCTAACATAAGTGCCATTACTGGTTCAGACCAAGGATCCATCTAGCCTAGTATTCCATCTCCAACATCAGCCAGCCTCAGTGGAGCATGCAGCAGATTACAGTAGGGTAATCATTTCCTGCCATACTCCCTTGGCTCCCAACAATCAAGCATCTCATTCCCATGATTAGCTTAACTAGTAGCCCTTAATGGACCTGGCCTCCAAAAACTTATCCAATCCCTTTAATCCAGTTACATTACTGACTTGCGCAACATCCACTGGCAATGAGTTCCACAGACTTGTTGTATGTTGGGTGAAAGAGTACTTTTTATTTGTGTTAAATCTATCACCTGTTAATCTCATGGAATGACCCCTGGTTCTACTATTTTTAGAAAGGGTAAATAGCAGCTCCTTGTTTAACTGTTCCACACCATTTACGAACTCAAACTTTCATCCTAACCCCTCTGTCGTCTCTTCAAGCTGAAGAGCCCTAGCCTACTGAGCCTTCCCTTGTACAGAAGTCACTCTGCCTTTGATCACTTTTGTTGTCCTTCGCTGCACCTTTTTCAGTTCAGCTATGTCTTTTTGAGATTAGGTTACCAGAACTGGATGCACTATTCAAAGTGTGGTCACACCATAGATTTACATAGTGACATTTTCCATTTTGTTTTTTATGCTGTTCGAAATCCTCCCCAACATGTGGTGGTTTTTTTTTGTTTTTTTTTACTGTTGCTGCACATCAAGCTGATGTCCGTGATCTATCCACAATGACTCCAAAGCTGCCTCCCCTTCCCCACGTACTGACAAGCTAGAACCCAGCGTTGTGTATGCATGGTTAGGGCTATTTTTCTCTGTGCATCTCTTTGCACTTGTCACCAATGAATTTCATCTGCCATTTTGTTGCCCATTCTCCTAGCCATGCTAGTTCCCTTTTCAACTCTGTACAGTCTCTTAGTCTTAACTATCTTGAATAACTTTCTCATCTGCAAGTTTGGTCACTTCACTCTTCATCCCCTATTCCTAAATCACTAATTACTCTGTTAAACACCAGTCCCCATGCACACCCCTGAGGCATCCCACTGCTCACCTCTCCCCATTTTGGAAAATGACCATTTATTCCTACCTTTTAACCAGTTACCAATCCATGACAGAACTCTACCCTATCAAACAGCTCTTACTGTTAGGATGTTTTTCCTGCTATCTAACCTGCATCTATCTTATTGTCCTATAATTTGATCCCATTATTTCTAGTCCTGTAGCAATAAAAAACAGCTCCTTGCCATCTTCCTGGTGGCAGCCCTTTAGATGTTTGAAGGCTGCTATCATGTCTCACCTTAATCTTCCCTTTCCTAGACTAAACATACCCAATACCCTCAACTTTTCCTCAGATTTTCCTCAGACTTGTTTTCCAGGCTCTAATCTGTCACTCTCCTCTAAATTAACTCCAATTTCTCAATATTCTTTGAAACGAGGCAACCAAAACTGGAAACAATACTCCAGGTGAAGTACGACCAGTGCTGAATGGAGAAGAACTGTTACTTTTGCTGACTCTGAAACAATGCTTCTGTCAAAACAGTCTAAAATTGCATTACCATTTTTTGCATCCACATCATATTACTGACTCGTTCAGTTTGTGAACAGCCACAATCCCTACATCCTTTTCACACATGCTGCTGACAAGTCAGACATACCCCTCCTTATACTTGTGCATTTAGTTTTTCTTCCCCCAAAGGCAAAATTTCTCAGAAAAATCTTTTGTTAATTTCAGCCTAGATTTCCAAACTATCGAGATTTAAAAAATCCTAGTTCTACCTTCCAAAGTGTTAGCCACTATTCCCAGTTTTGAGTTATCTGCAAGCTTGTAAGTATTTCCTCCACTCTATCCAAATCATTAACAAAGATCTTGAACAGCACCAGACTCAGGAAGGAGCCCTTGGCTGGCTGCCTCTGCTTCTCCTTTTTCCTCTGGTTATGGCACCCCTTGTGGTTTGGGGCTTGTTCTGCACTTCCCCCACCTCCACGTCACTGGGGTGGCTTCTGAGGAGACACCATCACTGTGGGCACCCCCTGCATGACCTGTCTCACTGTGTCCCCTAGAGGGGCAGGGGCCAGTGCCAATGATGGCAGATATACTCCAACAGGTGAGCTGTGCTTACAGAAAGACAGCAGCGGTAGTAGCATCCAAATTGGTGGGGTCCTCCATTTCAAGGGGCCCAGCCCCAGTGTAATCCATTCTTGCTTGCTTCCACTGAACCAGCTTCTGCTGGTGCATGTGAGCTTTTTGAACTATACAGTGCTTCCTCCAACTCTCCTAGATGGCTATCTTCCAGGCATGTCACCGATACCCAGAACCAGGACTGCACAACTTGTGGCCCAGGGGCTGCATCCAGTCCCTCAAAAGGGTTCATGTAGCCTGCCCCTGCCACTCCAGAGATTTGCTTCACTGGGTCCCAGGACTTGACAGACACCCTTGCCAGCTATCGGCCAGTCTCTAATCTTCCTCTTTTAGGAAAGGTTATTGAATGGGTAGTGACTCAGCAGCTGCAGGGGCATCTACACGGCATTGCTTTTCTGGATCCCTCGCAGCTTGGTTTTCATCCAGGTTATGGCACTGAGACTGCACTTGTAGCTTTGGTCAACGACCTCTGCCAAGAATGGGACCAGTGCTGGTCTATCCTGCTGATTCTGCTAGATCGGTCAGCTCCTTTTGATAGCGTTGACCATGAGGTGTTGGTGACTCACCTGCAGGATCAAGCTAGGGTGAGCAGATTGTTCTGAAATGGTTCTATTCTTTCCTGGTCAGGAGAACTCAGTGGGTGGTGCTCAGGGATTGTTCTTCATCGCCCCAAGCCCTCTTGTGTGGAGTCCCGCAAGGTTCCATCTTGTCCCCTCTCCTGTTCAGTGTGTGTTCTGGAGATCCAAGTTCTATTGCTGACTCTGAAAGAAACCAGCAATACAACCACAGCCAAGAGCCTCTTCTCTCACTGCCTGTAAAGTGGGGATAACTTAGCACTAAAAAGCATTTTGCAATTTATGAAGGAAAAGAGAATTGTCACCTACCTTGGTGAATTCTTTTCTTCCTCTGCTATGCAGACAGTCCTCTGGTTGGGTAGCTCTGCCTTTGACCAGCAGGTGGCAGAAGAACAAGATGAATCTTTGCTCATGCGCCTCTCGAGCTACCTGCCCTGACAGCACATGCGTTCCAAAGTGGAGGACCAGCATCCTGTTGACTTCACCCATGCACAAAGTCCTGCCCTATGTCCAACTGAAAATTAACCTCAACAAGTGAATAAACCCAACAGTATTGATCCAACAGGGATCCGTGTACCGCTACCCCCGATGCTGTTCTCTGGGTGGGTCCGGAGGACTGTCTGCGTAGCAAAGAAGAAAAAAATTCGCCAAGGTAGGTGACCAATTCTCTTTTCTCCCCCTGCCACAGACAGTCCTCTGGTTGGGATATACCCAAGCAGTTCTTGCCTTGAACGCATAAGTGGCTGCCCCCCTGACAAAATGAGGCCAAATTTGGAGGGGGGGAACCTTACCCCTGGCCCTGTAAGCTTTGGATATAGTCTGTTTCACCCATTTGGAGATTAAAGTTTTGGTGCTTTTTCTCCCTTAATGCTAGCCCGTACATTGACAAATAATGCTGTAGATTTTTGGAAATTCTGGGTTCTAATTAGATTTTGAGGGCCCAGCACACATCTAATGCATGCCATATCTTTTCCCTCGGGTGCACGGGCTTAGGACAGAAGGAGGGCAAAACCACCTCCTGAGTCCTATGAAAAACTGAGTTGATCTTTGGAACGAAGGCCTGATCAAGCGTCAGGGTGACTGTTTACAAAAAATGCAAAAAAAATTCTCCATCAATAAAGCCCCCAGCTCTGACGTTCTCCTGGCTGAGGTAACTGCTATCAGAAAAGCCACCTTTAAAGAGAACATATAAAGGGAAATGTGTGCAAGAGGCTCAAAGGGAGCCCTAGCTAATGCATCCAGTACTATATTTAAGTCCCATGAGGGGCACCTGTGTACTACTGGAGGTGAAAGATGCTTCACAGCCCTCAAAAGCTGATGGATATGCCTGTGTGAGGAAATATTTCTGTTGCCCAGGGAGCCCAAAACAGAATTTATGGCAGAAGTCCGTCTGGCAAGGGTATTATGTCTGAGACCCTTTTCCAGTCCAGCTTGCAGGAAGGTTAGAATGTGAGAGACATGCCCTACAAGGGTCCAACCCCCTGTCTAAAGCCCAAAGAGAGAAAACCCTCCAGGTTGCCCTGTAGGATCTCCTGGTTGCGGGTCTTCAGGCCTCCAAAAGGGTCCTGAGCACTGTCCCGGAGTAGCCTCTCTTTCGAAGGGCTGTGTTCAACAACCAAACTGTCCACTTTAGAGAGCTGGGCTTCTCATGTAACAGGGGACCCTGGGAGAGCAGGTCGTGCACCTGAGACTTACCCGCTTCCTCCTGTGTGCTCAGCTCCCTGAGGTCCGAGAACCACGGGCGTCTTGGCCACCACGGGGCCACTAGTAGTATCCGTGCTCTCTCTTTCCTGACCTTTGCCACTGTCCTTGCCAGCATGGGAACAGGGGGAAAGGAGTAGAGGAGACCATGAGGCCTCCTCTGATTCAAGGCATCTGTGGCTCCTGCCGTCTGAGATCGCCATGAATTGTTCCACCTGTGAGTTCTCCCTGGTGGCAAACAGATCAATGATTGGATAGCCAAACACCCCCGCTATTTGCCCAAATACCTTCCTGTTCAGCGACCACTCGTGGGGGTCCAAGACCCTCCTGCTGAGCCAGTCTGCCTGGCAATTGTCTGCGCCCCTTATATGTAGGGCCTTCAGGGAAGCTAGATGGCACTGAGCCCACTTGAAAAGTCTCGAGGCCTCCCTCTGGAGAGGTCGAGATCTCGAACCACCCTGGTGGTTGACACAAGCTCTCGCTGTGGTGTTGTCCATGCATACAAGAACATGGTGGTCAAGGAGGAGAGGGGAGAACTGTTCCAACGCTAGTCAAATCGTCCTGAGCTCCAGAAATTTTATACTTCTGGAGCGTTCCTTCAGAGACCAGGGGCCTTGGATGGATCTTCCCTCCATGTGCGCCCCCAGCCCCTGAGGCTGGCATCCGTAGTCACCACCTTCATGGTCGGCTCCATTAAGGGCACCCCCTCTGAGAATATTTCCTTGTTTAACCACCAAGACATGGACGACTGGGGGGGGAAGATTAGGATTTCCCCTAGAGTGAGCTCTCTTTGGAAAGGAATGAGCCGCTGCTGCAAGGGTCTTAGGTTGCAGCATGCCCACCATACCTGACGGGAGCAAGAAACCATTAACCCCAGTAACCTTGCTAGTGTCTTGAGACTGAGTCGCTGGTTGGCTCGTAGAAGGAGAACTAAGGACTGAACTTTCCCCCTGCTCTCTTCCGGCACAAACACGGCGTCTAAGGCAGTATCTATGATGACTCCTAGATGCTCTATCCTGTGACATTGAGGTAACTGGCTCTTGGAGAGGTTCACTACAAACCCGTGGGCTTCCAAATAATGGATCACCCTGGAGACATCCCTGGTCGCTCTCTCCTGAGAGGGTGCTCTGATCAGGAGATCGTCCAGGTAGGGAAAGACGTGAATTCCCTCCTCACGGAGGTTAGCTATTAACGTGACTAGGGTCTTGGTTAAAGTCCTGGGAGCTGAGGAGAAGTCAAATGGCAGCGGCCTGAATTGCCAATGGCCATGGCCAAAGGCAAAGCGGAGTCATTGTCTGTGGGCCTGAAGGATTGGAATGCGGAGGTAGGCCTCCCTCAGGTCCAGGGAAGCCAACCAATCCCCCTTTGAGACACACTGGCAAATGGAGCTGGCTGTTTCCATTTTGAATTTCTGAGGTCTTATCCCACTTGTTTAGATGTTTTAGGTCTAAGACCGCTCTCCATTCGCCTGACTTTTTGGTACCAAGAAAATTATCAAGTAGACGCCTAATCCTCTCTCACACTGTGGCACTTCCTCTATTGCCCCTATGGACAACAATCTTTTTATTTCTGTGGCCATAGCCGAACATTTTGGGGGGTCTTTGGAAACTGGAGAGGGAAGGAACCTGCTCCTTGGGGTTCTCAGGAGCTCCAGCGCATAGCCTTGCCACACTATTTACAAGACCCATGCGTCTAAAATTGATGCTTCCCAAACCCCGCAGAAAAGTTGCAGCCTGCCCCTTATGTCTACCTCCCCCCTGAAAGTCATGCTTGCTTGGCTGACAGCGTTGACCGACTTGCGTTGTCTGCCCCGGTCAAAGCGGTGCTGGCGCTACCCCCTGAAACGAAAGGGCTGCCTGGAGTATTCCCTATCCTGAAACTGATTGCGTCTGTGAAAGGAGGGGTCGGAGTTCCCAAATTTAAAGGATGGGGCTCGAAAAGGCTTTTTCTTTATCCCAACTTGCTGCAGCGTTTTAGATTTTGTTTTATCATTGGCCTCTGTCAAGACTTTGTCTAGGCAAGTGCCAAACAACTTAAATCCCTTATGGGGCCAGCCACCAGTAGATTTTTTGCCATGGCACCCCCCCCTGCTAGGACTTCAGCCAAACTCTCCTCCTGGCCACAACATCCAGGGAAACTACCCGGGCTGACCAGGCTAGGGCATCAGCGTTAGCGTCAGCCAGAAGGGAACTAGCTAGCATGACCCGAGAAGAGAGGACCTTAGATCTCTTCTCAGAAATGTTCTCTGATTATAATTCCTGTAACCAAGCAATGCTGGCCCTGGCCACATAGGTTAGAATATTTATTCTTAGAGAAACAGAAGAGGCTTCAAGACCCTTTCTCAGGACTCCCTCGATGGCTCTATCAGAGGGGTCCTTGGGATAACATTCTCCTTCCATTGGAAACACCGTCTGTCTCGCTAGAGAGACAGTGGCTGCATCCACTTTTGGGTTTTTAAATAACCCTTCCTTCCTTCTGGAAAAGGTATAAAGGGCCTCCTGAGTTTTGTTCATCCTGCAAACCTTTGCAGGAGTCTTCCACTCTGCGAACACTAATTTTTCAAATGCCTTGTCCAGGGAAATGCCAGTATCCCTTCCTTGAATGGAGGGAACTAGCAATCTATTATCCTCCTGCTCGGAGTCTGAAGACTGGTCCTTGGCGGGCTTTTCCTAAAGCTGTAACATCTTGATTACCTGAGCCATGAATTCCTCCTGAAAATTAATAGGGAAATGCCTGTCCTGGTCCCTACTAGTTTGGAGGAGGATCCTGCCATTCCCCTTCCTCAAACTCTGAGGGATAAGGGGAATCGGAGCCCGAGTCTGAAAGCAGGATCTTGGCGCTCTGTGCCCTTCGCTTCTTGCCTTCACCCTCAGGCGAGCTACTGCAGGCCGAGGACTGAGGAAAGCTCAACAGGCGGGAAATGGAGCCCCCTGGTGGCCGTGAAGTTCTTCCTGCCCTTTTAGATATTTTCTTTTTTGGCCTACAGGCCTTGTCTACTCCTGGAGAGCCTGCTCTCCTTTTCCTCACACAGTCAGGATAGCGAGTTCATGATCTTCCCCATGGTGGGAGTTTAGGGCTTGGAAAGCTTCAGTCTGGCTCCCTGCCGCTCCCCGGGCGGTTGAGGGCGGAGTGCCGCTGGTTCTCCTTGCGAGGAGACCTGCCATGGAAGACAAAGGAGCAAGGCATCTATCAGGAATAAGTTCTGTTGAACTTCCCCCCCGAGACTCGCTGGTTCCCAGGAAGTTCGTTCTTACCTCCTTTCCTGAGGTGTCTTCCATGCTGAATCCTGCTCTCCCACCGCTACTGCGAGGGAGAGGTCAGAGCACTGGCTCAGAATCTCTCTGTCCCGTGGGGAGGAGTGGCCGGTATGAACTGCCTTACTGCTGCGGCAGAAGGCTGTTCAGGACGGGGAAGCAAGTCCGCGTATCCCAGTCCTCTGGGTTGTTTCCTGCTCTCAGGCTGCTGCGCGAGAGCTGGCTGGGCTGCTCCCAGCTCTCGGGCTACTGCGCGAGAGCTGGCCAGGGTTCTAGTGCCTTTGTTCCCCCTTGGCCCCGTCAGTAACACTGTAGAACGTACCCTAGCTTTTGGAGCCTTCAACGACCTGCCGGTCCGCAGGCAGAAGAACGAACTGGTGCCCTCAGGGCAGGTAGCTCGAGGGAGGCGCATGAGCAAAGGTTCATCTCATTCTTCTGCCACCTGCTGGTCAAAGATAGAGCTACCCAACCGGAGGACTGTCTGTGGCAGGGGAAAAAGATGATAGCTTTAAATTACATTTTACTTCCAACAAAAGTTATCAGAAGCCAGCTAAGGCTGCTTAAATAAAATCCCACCCAAACCACTAAAGCAGAGAAGTGTCCCAATCATGTGTTTTGCTGACCATTCCCACTAGCAGACTCCTCTCTGCCACCAAAAAGTTGCCTCATGCTCACAGATAGGCATGCAATAGTTGTACTGTAAAGCACAGCCTCAGCTGTGATATCACACTTCCAAGGACTTCGGACACATCACATGTGTAAAGCAAGGAGCTGGGAATCGCACACATTAATTTCACAGAGGCTGGCATCACCCACTCCCATCATAATAGTATAGTTCTCCTTTCAGAGAAAGTCTGTATACTTAAAAAAAAATCTAGTACAGCCCTGCCTTCCACATAACACCAGTTTCCCTTCTGGCAAGAGCCTTACAAACACAGCAATGCTTCCGAGGCAGCTACAGACAACTTGATGAATGCAGCACCAGGGGAGGTAGTGTATAGAAAACCCACACAGAGCAGGACAAGATAAAACCAAGTGTTTTAAATTCTTGAGCTATGGGGGCAGAGACTGAGAAAGCACCCAGCACACTGTGGCTACTAGAGCAATCTAATAAGCCATCTCTCCCCCAGGATTAACCTCCACATTCCAGACCTCAAAGCAGTTCCTAAGAGAGATTTTTTTTTTTTTTTTTTTTTTAAAAGGTGTAACCTGACAGAAAGGTTTCCTTCTTCCCCAAGTGTTCAATTTCTCCCCCAGATTAAAGGTGGTTTACAGAATTACTCAGAATTATAACCATCCTCCCCACTCCTTTTAGGCCCATGTTTGCTTACAGAAGCAGAAGGATTGTAACAAGGCAAGAGGGGAGGTAATTGTCACTCCCAACAAGAATGGACATTCAGGGCAATTGGGCTAGCTCCTAACTCACAGGAGGTCTCATCTGAACAGATGTAGAGGTAGGGTTACATACCCAATGTACTCCTGATTAAAAACCTCTTATCACCTGATTGTATGGACAAAGCCAAAGGGCACATTCACCCAACCCTCAATAGGAGAGGCCAACATTTATCTCTGTGGGGAGTGGGAAGAATATGGCTCCTCCCTTTTGTTTCCAAGCTCCTTGAACGGGTTGTCTACTCCCGTTGCCTCGACCTCCTCTCCGCCAATTTCTCCCTTGACCCCCTCCAATCTGGCTCCCGGCCCCTTCACTCCACTGAAACCGCTCTTGCTAAGATCACCAACGATCTTCTTATAGCTAAATCCAGCCGCCTTTACTCTATTCTTGTCCTCCTTGATCTCTCTGCTGCCTTTGACACTGTTGACCACTCGCTCCTGCTTGAATCGCTTCACAACCTTGGATTCCGGGACTCTGTCCTCGACTGGTTCTCCTCCTACCTTTCTGACTACTCCTTCAATGTATCTCTTCCTAACTCCTCCCCCCTACTCCTCTCGGTCAGGGTTCCCCAAGGCTCTGTCTTTGGCCCTCTTCTCTATCTACACCCTATCCCTAAGCAAACTCATTGCCTCCCACTGTTTCCAATACCAGCTATACGCTGACGACACTCAACTCTCTCTCTCTCTACTCCTTCCCTCTGCCCCTTTGTTCAAACTCATCTCACCAACTGTCTCTCTGATATCTCCGCCTGGATGTCTCAACGCCAACTCAAACTAAACATGGTGAAAAGTGAACTCATCTTCCCTCCCAATCCTTCCTCTCCCTCTTCCCTGTCAATTACCATTGACGGGGTCTCCATCCCCCAAGCCCGCAGCTTGGGCTTCATCTTCGATTTGCACCTTACCTTCAAACCCTACATTGACTCCGTTGCCAAATCCTCCCACTTCTCCCTCCACAACATTGCTAAGATACCCCCTTTTCTGTCTGTCTCCTCTGCCAAAACTCTCACCTATGCCCTAGTCCTCTCACGCCTCAACTATTGTAACCTCCTCCTTGCTGGCCTTCCCCACTCTCACCTTTCTTCCCTCATCTCTGTTCAAAACTCTGCTGCCAGGATCATCCACCTAGCCTGTCGCTTTGACCATGTGCAGCCTCTCCTCTCTCCACTGGCTCCCTCTTCCTGATCGTATTCTGTACAAGCTCCTTAGCTTCACTTGCAAAGCCCTTCACAACCTTGCTCCCCCCTACCTCTTTGCCCTGATCTCCCTCTGAACCCGTTCGAGCACTCCGCTCCTTTTCTATCCCCTCCCTCCGTCTCCCCTGCTCCCCCAACAGTCTTTGTCCCTTCTCCTTTGCTGCTCCACACGATGGAACTCCCTCCCTGCCCTCGTCCTCCTTGCCCCCACCCTCCACACCTTCAAGTCCCTCCTCAAAACCCACCTCTTCTGCTCCGCCCTTCCTAACTCCTGCTAATCATCCCCACCCAGGATTATCCCCCACCTGTTATCTGTATACTCCCAATTTACTGTAACCAAGCCAAGAATGTGTACTTAGTTCTCACATCCTCATTAATGTCACATCCCTGGTCTCTCCCTCTGTTCCCCCTTCCTTCCCAGTCTCCCCTCCCCGTCTTTAGATTGTAAGCTCTCGGGCAGGGACCGTGTCTATCTTGCTTTTTGTGAAGCGCCAGGTACATCGCTGGCGGTATATAAATGCTTATAATAATAATAATAATAATAATAATAATAAAAGAAACTTAAGGCAGCATTACAAATTATACTCAAACGTTAACATGACAGTAAATTGTACGTTGACAACTTTAATATCAGATCAATCTATACTTTTCTTCTCATTCATTAATAAAAGAGTATGACAACTGAAATTAAACTGTATACATTCCTCATCACGTATAAGTATTCAGTCACCATACCACACGTATGCAGCTTAATTTCAGTTGTCATAATTTTATTTTTATTAATGAGAAAAAAGTGTATAGATTGGTCAGATATTTAATAAAGTTGCCTTAACATACAATTTATTGTCACGTTAACGTTTGAGTATAATTTGTAATGCCGCCTTTTAATGAGCTTCTTAAACTGAAGGTTTTTTGTCTAGTTAATATTGATAGATCAGTTTTGTGGACAGCCTTCTGGCAGATCATAAAGGTGCTGAAAACAACCTCTGAGGGCCTGTCACTCAATTTTCAAGATGTCAATTTGAGCAGCTCTATGTTCTCATAGCCCAGAGGCCCTTGAGACAGAAGGTTCAAACACAGAGGCAGGTATAAAGGAGGGCACATGCTCAGCTGTACTAGATCAGAGAACCAAGGTCTCCTGGGCTAATAGGGGACCACCAGAATTAACAAGGACTCCTTTTTTTAACTTGGCCATCATTTTTCCTACGAGGGGGAAGTAAAGTAGATCCCTTGGCCACCTTTGTCTGAGGGCATCATATTCTAGAGTTCTGTGGTATTTGAATCTGGCCATGAAGCTGTGAACTTTCACACTGAGATAATAGTAAGTTGGTTTGGAAGGCTAGTGCTGGACCTTTTTGGCTCTCTGATCAAATGCCTTCTGGCATAGGAACCATTCTCCTGAGTCGATCTGCTGTCAACTGAGCCAATCTGCTTGTAGATTGTTCCTTTTTATGTGAAGTGCCTTTAGAGATGCCAGATTTGTTCCAGCCCAGCTCAGTCAGTTAGTCTCTTGGTAAAGGGGGAGGGATTTTGACACACACACACACACAAATTGTTTAAGTCTGCCTTTGCCGATATATTTTCCAAACTCAACACGATGACCCTGAATGTCCACTACAAAGCGTAACAGGGCTAGGACTATTGCCCTGAGCTCCAGCCAGTAGATACTGTTTCTGTTTGACGTAGGACCACCTCCCTTGTACAGACCTTTGAGCCTGTGAGCCCTCCAACTAACGAGGCTCACGTCTGTTGTGATGGTTATTCTTTCAGACTCTGATAAAAGGGACCCCTGCTCAAAACCTGTGATTTCTGAACCACCAACTCATTGCCTCCTTCAGCTCTTGTGGGATCTTTACCCATGGGTTGAGGTCTTTCATGATTTGGTACTGAAAAGGCCTTAAAGATTATAGCAGGCACAGATGAAGCCTTGCCCACTACAAATGCTGAATGCAGGATACTAGGAGCCCCAGAAGGCTGGCCAGCATCTTCAGTCTCATCCAGGAACTGGATTGAAGTTGTATGACTATTTGTCAAATCTCTGTCTGTGTGTTTAATGGAATAAAAAGAGTTTAGGTACATGTCCAGGAGCACTCCCAGATGTTCCATTTGTTGTGTAGGGAGCAACTGGCTCTTGGAGATATTTATTATGAACCCATGTTCAGTTAGAGTCCTGTCCAGGTCCGTGATTGCCTCCTTGCAAGCGGCTGAGCGAATGAGATCATCCAAATATGGGTGGACGTGGAAGCCCTCCAAGCAGAGATTGGCAATTAGCGGAGTCAGGACTTTGGTAAAGGTTCTCTGGGAGAATGCCAGGTGAAAAGGCAGGGCCCTATGTTGCCAATGCCCCTGTGCATAGGAGAAACATAGTCATCTGCAATAGGCTGGACTAATTAGTACAAGCAGATACACCTCTTTTAAATCTAAGGAGGTGAGGCACAGTCCTCCAGAGAAATTGCCTGGCAAATGGACCTTAAAGTTTCCATGCAGAATTTCTCGACCGTCACAAACTGGTTAAACCTTTTGAGGTCTAGAACCACCCTTCATTCCCCGGACTTTCTGGAAACAAGGAACAGGATGGAGAACAGCCTGAGACTCTTCTCCTGCTCAGGGACCAGTTCTATAGCACCTATTCTGGTGAGGCGGTCTCTCTCAGCTGACATGAAGAGGACCTTTTCCAGTTTTGTGGAAACTGGAGAAGAAACAAGAAGTTGAAAGGTTTCTTGCATAATTCTATAACATATCCCTGAGTCACTGTCTCTAACACCCAGGAGTCTGAGGTTGCCTCTGCCCATTTGTGAGCGAACAGTAGTATCCTGCCCCCTTCTTGAGGGTCCACCTTGGATGCTAATGGTTAGCAGTCATGCTTCTTTTGCTTTGGGTACGGGGAACTCTGAAGCTGCCTGGAGCAAAAGGCTCTGTTGAACCTGCACTGTTTTGGCCACCGTGTCCTGCTTCTGGAGTCCCTGTTAAGCTGATTGGAGGAAGACCCCTTCCTGGAGTATGGATTGTAGAAGGGGAACTTATTGTAGAGCCGAAAAGGTTTATTTTCCTGTGTGCTGAAACTCTGGAGAGTCTGTTTTTTAGCTTTTCCTGAGGCATCAGACAGCACTTTATCAAGGCATACCCCAAAGAGCTTGACCCCTTGGTAAGGAACCAAAATTAAAGGGTTTTTTTGCATGGGTGTCAGCATTCATTGATCTCAGCCATACGTGGCGTCTGACCACCACATTAGCAGAGTGGCCGGTCTGGAGAGTGTATCGCAAAGGACTCTGCTATAAAAGCAGTGGCCAGAGGATTCTGGATCTTAGGGTGGAAACTTTGGCCTGCTTGAACCAGGCAAAAAGGGTTCTCGGAAGATAAGTAGCAGCTGTGGCAATACGTAAAACTGCTGTAGAGGCCTCAAATTCCCTACGGAGGTTAGATTCAATGCCCCTGTCCGTGGGATCTCTGGGATAGAAGTCAGCTATTGATGTGCCAAGGAAGCAGCTGGAGTGTCCACTTTGGGGGCCCGGAACAGAGGTTCTTTGTGCCTCAAAAGGAATACAAGGCTTCCTGAATCTTGGGTAGTCTAGTGGCCTTACCAAGCTGTTTCCACTCCCTTTTTATAATTTTCTCAAACACTATCTAATTGCAGGTTCTTGTCTTTTCCATAGACCCTGGAAATGTGTTCTCTGGGAGTTTCATCAGAGTTGGATCATAAGTCATCCTTCTCTGGCCTCTCCTTAAGCTGCAGGGCTCTGACAACTAGCTTATACATCTTATCTCTATAGAGAAGGGAAAATTCTCTGTCCTGTTCCTTACTGTCCTCTAGAGGAGGGAGATCCAGGATTTGGCCCTCTTCTAGAGAAGGATTGGACTCCTGAGAGAACTGTTCTGCTTCATGCATAGCATCCACAAGTGCTAGGGTCTTGATCAAGCATCAGTGGCAAGTAATTCTTTGTTCTTTTGCTGAGCTTTCTAGGACTATTAGGAGGGAGAGCCCACGTCTGAGGATAGCGCCACCCCTTCATCAGACAATTCCTTTTCTACCTCCTTTTCAGAAGATGGGTCCAAGTGATCAGAAGGGTCAGGGGAGTCCAGGACCACCCACTTATCCCATTTTGGAGCTGGGGGTTTGCCTTTCCCCATAGCCTTTGACTGCTCTTTAAACCCCAGTCAGAAGGGATGGAGCAGGGCCTTTTCCTGGCTCGGGGCCCTCTGTCTTATTTAACCTGTCCAGAGAAAGAAAATTTTTATGGAGGACTAACATGTGCAGGTCATAGCATGGGAAGGTCTTATCTGGTCAGGCGCCTCCTGATTCTGCTCCAGATCCTTCTCAGAGCCCTTGGCACCATCTGCAGTCACCTGGGATTTGGCCAGCACCATTTTGTCCTTGGTGCGCTCCTGGTGTGGAGCACGGGGTCGTGAAGTATTCTCTGAGCAGGATTTCTCTACTGGTCTGTTCGGGGACTTCCCACCAGGGACTCCCGAGGTCTGCATTCACCCCAACAAGGTCAGGAGCTGGAAACAGTGGGAGTGTGCAAGGAGGCTCCCCTGAAGTGCACGGCTAATCCCATTACCGCACCTGCTGGGATGGGAGGTGGAGTGGGGAGGAATCGAGTGAGCAATTAAGTCTCCCTCTGCTCCCGTCAGTAAAGGCAGTCCACCCATTTGATCTCTCAACATTTAGAAGCGGAACCATTGGATTCTGTTCCCACTAGAACAAAGGAAGAAGATCAACTGGGGCAGCAAGGGGGATGATCCCACTGCATGCGCTCTATAAAAATCAATTCTGCCTCCTGTTGGATGGAGGCAGAAGATTATCCCCAGTGGACAGAGGATTATCTGTCCAGAGGATTATCCCCAGTGCGAGGACTATCCAGGATCTTTCAGGAGAAGTATGTTCTCCTAAAAAGTCAGAGATGTACTCCTTTGGTTTATATTCTGAAGTAACCATTCATGTGCACACTTATCAGTAGAAGGGAGAAACCCATGGTTCAGTGATCATAGCTAGGGGGGAAACTGCCACAGTGTAGCCAATTTTAAATTTGGGCAAAATAATCAGACTAGGCTTGATTCTGGATATGCACCACCTCTCTGAGGAATTAACCACTCAGTCAAGGATGTTTATAGGAAGCAAAAGGGTAATTTATGAAGACACTAATCAAGTAGAATTAATATGATTTGATTAAGTAAAAGAATGAAGTATTCCTAGAGCTGGATTAAGATTCAGACCCAAACATATATTCAAAACTTATACAATAACTGCAAATGATCAAAGAAAAAGAAATAAGAGATAAGCAAATATTCTCTACAAATCTTGAGTGTACTATATTGAAGATACCTCTCCAAGAGATGGCCAGCTCCTTGAACTGATGAATCTTACCCACTAGAAGACAAGAAGAGATGCAAGGCGAAGTAGGCTGAGGCAGTGAACTCTGCTGAGGGTCGAAGTGACCCACAGACAGAGTGACAGAACTAGCGGTAGTCTTGAGCTGCAGCACAGCTAACTGGAAAATTTGGTCAGCTTATTGGACCATTCTGTTACAGGAGTAGTGAATATTCACTACTCCTGCAATCCTTATGATTATGCATTAAAACAGACTAATTATAATGCCTAACTAAATATGATGGTAGTTCTACTATCCAACCAAATCCATTATCTTCCTTCCCATTTTTTATCCTGACCTGTCATTCCAACTCCCTTCTTCACTTCTCCCCTTACTGGCATACTTCCAAGTGTGTGAGAGTTCAGGACCTACTATTCGTCCTTGTTCTTCATTCCATTCGCTTAACTTTCTACTTATGTTAAGCAAGCAAAACAAATAAACAACTGATCTTAGCCAGGGCAGATAAAATACTACAACAGTACTACTCTGGTTTACCCCGATTGGGTGAATGCTACCAAAGAAGAGTAGTTACTTCAATTAAATTGAAGTCGTTATTTTGGTTTACCACTGTTCATGGTAACATGGACTGATGTAATTACCCCAGATGCAACACCTGTGCATGCAGCCTGATCATGCCATGATTAGCCCAATTAGATTGGTAGATAGCCAATTAAATAGTCCACCATTCAGTGCTGGGCCAGTAACATTTCATTACTTGGGCACTGTCACACCCTGCTACCCAGCGGAAATGGGATGACAAGAAATTCTTGGCTATTCAGCAGGACATGATTCTACCTAAGATTGCAACAGATTAAGGATTCAAAACAACAGCATTTTCTAAGAAGTTATGAGAGCCAATTTCAGAGGTTTCTAATGAGCAGGAGCTATAATTTTTCTCTCTAGGTGAGGTCTGTACATGTAGTCCAATCTTTAGGTGGCTTCAAAAAGGGACTGGAATATTTTTGGAGGCCAGGTCCATAAAGGGCTACTAGTTAGGTTAACCAGGGGAATGAAACCCTTGATTGTCAGGAGCAAGGGGAGTATGGCAGGAAGTAGCCACTGCAACCTGCTGTGTACTCCCCTATACTAAGGGGACCAAGGCTGGCTGCTGTTGGAGACAGAATACTGGGATAGATGGATCATTGGTCTGATCTAGTAATGGCACTTAAGGTCTTAGCTGGTACTGAGCTGTATAACTCCACTGATTTCAATGTCACCTCCTACCAGCAGCCTGGCTTTGCTGGCAGGAAAAAATGCACACACACTTAGTTTCCAATCCTCAAAGTGCTCTGCCACAGTAAGGTTCTGATCTTCATAGTTCCACTACAACAAGCCCTAGTGGAGCAAATTGTGTTGGTGCTGATGGAGCACTTAGTGACCTACCCCAAAGAGCTTACTATTCACATGAACAAGGGGTGCAGGGAAATCAGGCACACGAAGGGCAAAAGTAAGAGGCAGTGTAAGACCTATTTATTTGACCAGGCATTTAATGGGCACAGGTAGATCCTGGTTGGATGGGGGGGCAGGGCGGTACTATAAAATGTATTTTATGGATTTGACTTTGTATTTTACCTTTTTTATTATGCTAGCCACCCTGAGTCTTAGGGAATAGGGCAGGATAAAAATGCAAATAAATACAAAGCCTCTTATGCAAGGTCACGTAGCTGGTCAGTAGCAGTGCCAGGTCTCTAGACTCCTGGTCCAGGGCCCTAGCTGCTGGTATGCACAGAGAGAGGAGTTAGTAGCGCTCCTCTAGAATAGAGGCATAGCTTCATTTCCCATAACACAGTTATTGCAACCAAATGCCAACGGCACCTTCAAAATCCACTGCCCCCTTGTCGAGTAACGGACACAAAATGGGTAAAACCAGCTGGACTCCCCTTAGCTTTGGTAGCTTGCTCTATTTCTCTGGTTTTCATCAAGCCTGCTCCGCAGATGCAGAAGTGTTTTTGTGGTGCCCAATCTTCCTTCAGGGCCCTGGCTCCAGGCAGAAAGTGACTCTTTTCAGCTGAGGCTGGAAGATATCTGATCAAATGCTTGATCATTTCAGAAAGCCTCTGCTAGTCAAGAACTGGAGCAACAACTGATGGCACAACACACACCAGAGATTCAATAAATTAGCAAAAGCACCCCTAGCTCCTCACACCAGTTCATGGCCCTCGGCCGCATGGTACGGGGTACACACAACTCAATACAGCCATTACCCGTGTGTATGTACCACACAGAGGCGGTTATGAGATTGTGTGGTGAGTGCTTTCTCAGATGAGAGGCAGGGGAGTGGCAGAGGATCAAGAACTCCTTTGTGTGAGAGGCAAGAGTAGGGGTGGGTGGGATAGGATTTATATTGTATATATTATGTATTCTATTGTTTCGATTATTGTAAATTGCTTGGGGGTGTTAAAGATCAGAGATGGGAGTTATTTTATGTAATCTTGTTTTTACAATTTATTCTAAGCCACCCTGAGCCAGTTTGTGGATATGGAAGGGTACAAGTAAACCACCACCCGACTTCTCCTCACTGGCCTGAAATGCTAAGGTGTCACTCCACCCACGGTGGTACTTTCAACTATCTCCTGGTCTACACAGAGTCCAATAGTCTACATGACTTGGGCACTATCAGGCCACAGGGAAGTGGTTTACAGAGGCCTCTGCTGTCAGATGAGAATGCTCTGCCAAGTTCCCAGATTTACAACACCCAGGGACTGTAACACTACTCCAGTTGCTGTTACTGGCTTCCAGACACGTAGGGAAAGAGACTGCTTCGGCACAAAAAGGCCAAGGGTTCATGACATCCAGCTACAATCTGCCCAAACAGGATCCAATAAGTTTCCTCTGAATTATTCGCAGCCTCCACTATCCTCCATAACACACCGTAATGCCATGCCTCACACCAGGGCCCAACCCCTTGCTCAGGGACAGTCTGTTTTCACCAAAGAGAGAGTCCTATTTCTCAGTTCTTATCCAGGAAACTCTGTGCTGTCTCAGGACAAGAGGATTCAGCCTGAGCTTTCCAAGCTGCAAGGAAACAGTTGCAGAACAAGAGACTCCCGGGGATCTAAGCTCTTGAATGCAAGGGAAGTCATGCATGACATAGAAAATGCATCAAAATTTGCTAGGTACATCCAGCTGTTTGTGCCCACAATCCAGCCAGCTGCAGGCACATCTTCCTCTGCCATTAGTCAGCACTTGCTAGCTTACTTGGCTACTTCTCCTTTGCTAGCATTCCTACATCCTTAGTACGGAAATAAGCCAACTGACAAGTGTATGAATCATGCTGTAGCACCTTTCCCGAGAAGATCCCAAAGTGATAATATAAACATGAGTGAACTCGCCATACAACCCAAGCATTTGCCACCTTCACAGCTTTAGAGAAATGGAAAACCAGTCACGATGCTGTCAAGTGATTTTCCCCAAGATCACGGAGTCTGTGACAGAGTAGGGGAATAAATCCCAGGGTTTCAAGACCTGTACTGTAATGAAGTGCATAGCATAAACTATTGTGCATCAATAGGAGTACAAAGATCACTAACTCAGTCCCCCCACTTAACTCTAGTAGATACCACCTTTCTTGGCACAGCTGGGAAACCCTTACCTCTGCTACACTGGAGATTTCCTGGACTACAACACAACCATAACTCCCAGTAAGACAGATGCATGATACCTGTAAGGCTAGGAAATGCATCCATCTAATGCCTATGGCAGATTAGCTCAGTGAGGAAAAGGCATAACCTAGAACAGCGAGGAGGGGCAGAGCCCTTCCCAGATATAGGGTCAGCTGTGCTCATACAGGCTGATTGTTCCTAGATCACTTATCTGGAGTACAACATGTCTCACACAATCCACCTATGACAGGCTGCCATAAATCAAATCCATCACACAGCCACAATGGGCTGGCGAAAGACAGACAATGGAAGGGAAAAACACATGGAGAAAGGTCATTTGAGGAGTGAAATATTTAAGCTGTACTTTCCTGGGACTGTCCAGTGGACACAAGCTCCTCATTTGCTCTATATACAGAAGAGTAGCTAGAAACATACCTGTCCCGCATAAACGGCAAGGCCAGGAAAGTCAGCATCCATGGGGATCCGCAGCACAGTTAAACCAAGGACGTCTCACCAGCTCAGTACCATCCGATGGTTGCTCCTGGGACAAGACACACATTCAGGATGGGGCAGACGGGAGTATTTTGCATCTCTGCGTGGACTGCCTCGGTCATGAGCACTTGGAAAAATAAGACACAGCTATCAGACCCTGGAGCCATGAGCCTCCCCCTCCTGCTTCCTCTCCCAACACACTGCAGCATCAGCTACAACACATCATCAGAGTTAAATACCCCACAGGGCCCGGCAGCCTCGCAGTCAAGCCATCAGACAATCACAGTCAGCCAGCCAGGCTCCCTTTACCCTACCAACAACCATCAAGGAGCTGGGATTGGTCCCATGGTAGGCTTCTTGCAGATGTGAGCTAATCAGCATGCCATATGGGGGAGGAAAGTCAGCAGAAAAAGGGCACCAACCAAACAGGATTAAGCATTAACTCTTTGCAGGCAAAGGGGGAGCTCTTCATAATAAAATAGCCCACACATAGTACAGGGGGTTGCTCCTGCAGAAGGCACAATCCTCTCTGCAATGGACTGCTTTAAAATGTCCCTGAGGCTTCCATGAAGGTTATATGCAGAATTTAAAGACCCTTTTGGATAGCTGCTCATAGCAATATGCCCAGTTTTTGCACTTAGCTATCCAACGCTTTATGGTAGAGCATCTCTAAGATTACACATTCTACAAAGCCAAGTAAGAAATACCCTCTTCCTGCATGGCAGAAAGAGAGAGAGAGAGAAACTGAGGCACAGAGCAGTACAACTGGGAACAAAACTCAGGAGTCCCAGTGCCCAGTCACCTTTGCCCAAACCCACTAGACCAGAAATTCTGAAACTATAGATCATGACTTTGAGCAGGATTACACTGTCTGCAGAGGATGATGATCCTGATAGATATTTCAGATACTCTGCATGACTTTGCTACTATCTGAGGTCACTTAATTATATTTAATCCTCAAAATGAGGCTAGAAAGATTGGGAACCTCTGCAATTAGAGCCCATTCTTCTCCCAGAGCTAGGGAAAGAACCCTAGAGTCCTGACTCTCAGCCTTCCACTCTAACCCACCAGAGCTCACTCCTTTTGCCAAGATGGGGAGAGAACCCAGCTCCCAGTCCAAAGACTCCAGGAATCCTAGCTCCCAGTCCCCCTGCTCTAACCGACCACTCCCCTCCTTAGAGAACCCAGGAGTCCTGACTCCCAGCCTCCCTGCTCTAATATACTAGCCCCCCTCCTTCTTGAGCACCCAGGAGGCCTGGCTCCAAGACCCCACTATCTCTATCTTAACCCACTAGTCCCTACTCCCCTGCCGAAGAACCCAAGAACCCTGGCTCCTTGCCCCAACCCACTAGCTTCCATCTCCCCCTGCCAGGTTTCCTGGCTTCCACCCCACCCCCAGAAAAACCAAGACTCCTGGCCGCCTGCTCTAGCGCACTAGCGTCTCCCAGAGAATCCTGCCCCCAGCCCTGCTCCAACCCACTAGTCCCTCCCTACCCCGCCCCCCGCTGCTGCCAGAGAACCCAAGAGTCCTAGCTGGCTCCAAGCGCTGGACAGAGCTGCCGTCCTCATGCCCGGTGCCGGCTGGCTAAAGGGCACCGACACCTCGCAGCACCCAGTCCCGGGGCACCTCCCCCCAGCCCAAGCGCGGCCTCGAGGTGTCCCCTCTGTACCCCCTCCCCCCTGACAGTAACGCCCGCGGAGGGATCAGTGCGTGCGCGCGGCTATTACCTGGGCTCGCGCATGCCTCAGCCTGTCCACGCGCTCACCTTGCCGGAGCCACCCGCTCCCCCTGGCGTGCGCTCGCGCCACCACCGCTTCCCCAGCCAGCCAGCCAACCCACCAACCAGGCAGTGAGGGGGCGCGCGCGAGCGGGGCAAGCTGGAGAAATGCCATAATTCATTAACATTCCAGTGTACGTCACGTGAGCTCCGCTCGCCAATTGCAGCGTCGGTCAAGCTGGCCGTGTCCCGCCCCCTGCACGCAGCCTAGCAACAGGAAGGGGGGGGAGGGGCGTACCCCCTGGTTTCCCGGGCTTGGCACTGGCCAGTCCAGATTATCCCGGAGCGGAGGACGCGGTTGGTTTGTTTCGGCACCGCTGGCACAGAGAGGCCGAGGTCCCAGCAGTCAGCGATGGGCCAGACAGCCAGACACTGTACCAGGGCACAAGCAACAGCCCCGTTTGCAGGGCAGGCACTGGCACACACCGTGCATGCCAGCGGCACCGGGCAGACGTATGGCACAGGGCTTATATCAACCCCACTGGTCAGATCCGAGTGACTCTCGGGCAGATCCGGTGGCTAGACACCCATGCCATGGGATACGTTGGAGCCAAACTGAACAAGTGCTAATGTTGGGTATGTGGTAACCCCAATGAGCAGTGGGCAGGCACCAACACCATGGAGTTGCACCCTATTGGGCAGATGCAAATGCTACTGCACATACACCGATGTCATGGAGCACATACCAACCTCACTGGGTAGATTGCAATATGGTAGGGCACACCTTTGTGCAGGTGCTAATGTCAGTGGGCACATGCCAACAACCCCTGGCATATACTGACCCTGCTGGACACTGGGCAGATGTTAATGGTGTTGGGCAGACACCAATGAGTCATAGATGCCATGGTTACTGGGCAGACTGAGAGATGCCAACTCTGCTGGCACTAAGTAGATGTAGCCCTACTGGGTTTACAGGGATGCTGCTGGGCAGATGCTGACCCTACTAGCACAGAGATGACATCCTTAATCTATTGAACCTATCTAGGTGCTCTGCCTTCTGCCTCAATGTATGATTAGACAATTCCCTCACTGTAGAAAAGTGTCATGATGACTGTAAAACACATTCTTTATGGAGCTAGCTGGAAACAGACATGAGTTCCCCTGGCTTCCTGACTGGCTAACATAATTTGTTGTGTCATAGAATGGGGACGTGCAGCCACTAAGGAGTGAAAAGTGTGTGTAAAACACTACAATTCTGTAAATGGCGTAAGGTGTAAATGACACAGTGCTCGGTTTTGGATAATCAGATCAAATGCTCAATGCAATCCTGGGAAGCACTGCAATCAAGCCTAGAGCCTCAAGGGGGTACAACTGGTCTCCCAAAGCCCCCAACTCACTCCGCCTCTGACCTTGCACACTGTCCATTAACTTGAATGTACCAGAGGGAGGCTGACAGTGGCACACGCAGGAATGACTGCTTGTTCATCTAATATTGCCTGATCCTGATCTCCACTTGCGTCACGCTGCATCGGAAGAATCCTAATTTGGTAAACAAACAGGAGGCGGCAAGTATTTCATTGACCTGGGCAATAAAGTGTCCTGTCTGCCTTCTGAATAAGGAAATGATTGGTTTGTGCACTGTAGACTTATGAAGAACCCAAGACATAATCCCAGCCTTTCTGTGTGTGTCCAAGGGCAGCCCTTAAGTTTATCATTTAAAATATGGAGTTCCCAAGTGTGGTTGCAGGATGGGCACAAGTGGTGCTGCTGAGTCATGACCTGGTTTGATGTGGCCACAGCAGCAGCATGAGCTGCACATAGACTCCCGGTGTCAGCGCCAGAAGCCCAGCAGGACACTACTAGCTTGTTAGCTTGGAAAATGACATTTTCCTTTAGTACAATCATAAATAATTCTCCAGAGCAAAGAAGCCAGTTTTTGCCACTGCAGACAGGACACAGCCCTGACATGCTGGTCCGGCTTAATCAGCTCCCCTGGAGCATACATTTGTTGACTGCTCATTAGGCAGATGAGCTGGTATCAGCAATGTCTCTCTTTACCCAAGGGGAAAGGGCCCACGTGCTCTGAGGGATTAAAGAAATTCATTCAGTGTGGTTTATATCCTGGACCTGTGCTCACTGCTTTTTCCCCATTACTGCTAATGGGGAAAATGCATAAGTGTGCACACGCACCCCACATGTACACATTTTGGACAGATGTAAATAGCACTAGGTTTCGTCCCTGTAGTACCATGAGTACAACCATAATTAAAATATTGGGTGGAGGGGGGTGGGAGTGCTGCTAGGCATGTCCACCATCCTTGCTTTCATCTGCATGCACCTGCCCATTCTCACAGCAGACACTCAGAACAAAGGGAGCGCAGTAGCAGAAGAGGGTGAGCAAGGCCAAGCAGGGCCCACAAGATGAGGACAGGGCCCAACCTTATTAACAAGAAACGGCTAAAAAGCAAGTTGGGCTTTCAGGAAGACCACTTGCTGTTGCCTCCTGTCTCACTCAGTCTTTCTTTTATGACAGCCTATGCCAGGGGAGAGCATGAACACAGTACCCCCCAAGACCACAAATTATGCAGTTGAGTTTTCTGCATTTGGGGAAATCGCAAGGGTCAGCGCAGCCAGAATGCAATGGATATACCTCATCCTGGGAACCCTACCTACATGATCATGGGAAATGACTCCCCTGCTAGGTAAGTATAAGTTGCTTTGCCCCCTATTTGCACCTCCCTCATGGCAAGACCACTCTGAGCATAGGGTGGGTCCTTTCCCTATGGCCCCCACAGCCCTCCAAAGGCCTGCCAAGAGGCAGCCCAAAGCAGCCCCAGCGGGGTCCTCGGCCCTTCTCAGGTTCAACTCCCTGGCCACAAGTGGGCTCCCTCCCCCTTCCACAATCTGTAGTGCTGCTGCTGCTAGGCATGCTCCCCCCCCCCCCATCCTTGCCCTCATCTGCATGCACCTTTCCATTCTCACAGCAGATGCGCAGAAGAAAGGAAGTGCAGTAGCAGAAGAGGGTGAGCAAAGCCAAGCAGGGCCCAAGAGAGGAGAGCAGGTTCCCAGCTTTATTGAGAATAAAAAGCAAGGCAGACTCAGAGGGGAATCACCTCCTGTTGCCTTCTCTCTCGCTCAGTCTTTCTTTTATGACAGCCTATGCCAGGGAAGAGCACGAATGCAGTCCCCCACTACCACAAATTATGCAGTCAAGTTTCCCGCATTTGGGGAAATCACAAGGGTCAGCGCATCCAGAGTGCAATGGATGTGCCTCACCCTGGAAGCCCCATCTACATAATCATGGGAAATGGCTCCCCTGCCAGGTAAGTATGAGTTGCTTCTGTCCCTTATTTGCACCTCTCTTGTGGCAAGACCACTCTGAGCATAGGGTGGGTTCTTTCCCTGTGGCTCCTTTCCAAAGGCCTGCCAAGAGGCAGCCCCAGTGGGGTCCTGGGCCCTTCTCAGGTTTGACTCCCTGCCACAAGTGGCTCCCTCCCCCTTCCACAAGCTGCAGGCTCGGAGACACAGGGACCCCTCTGGGTTGGTGGAAAATGGGGGCCATAAGGGCATTTGCAAAAGTTGCAGGGAGGTATCAGTAGCAGAGCCCAAAAGCCTTTTCAGGATCAAGGCCCTTAAAAGTGTAGCCTGCAGATTCACTCCCACACTCTATTGAAGAGGGACTTTCACTATCTTGCCAGCCATGCTATATGTAACAGAGTGCTACAGCTAAGCCATGAGTCTCTGGCAGATCCAGTCTCATAAACAAACCACCAATCGATCAGGCTTTTATTGTAACTTTCAAGTGCACAAGTGACAATTCCCCTCAAGTTGCACATACATTCACCACGTCCTCCTTGCTCAGGAAACCAGCCTGAGGTTCTAAACTGCCAGTCTTTGAGCCCTCCTGGCCAGTCAGCTCCAGGGTAAGCCCTGATAACCTACAGCTGTCTCTGGGCAAGTGACCAGCCTTTTTCCTCACTGCCCCCTTGGCTGCCCTCAGGTTGCTCCACCACAAGCCTTGACTTTCCCTGACTGGCCTCTTTCTGACCTTTGGGCTCAGCCTTCATAGCAGAGTTGCTAGATGTCCCTTATTTTAAGGAAACATACCTCCATAGGAAACATAGCTCCATTCACAGCTCCACAGAACATAGTGGAGGTCCCTTATTATCGAACCCAAAAGCTCCATAGTGGGTGAAAACAGACATGACACTAACCACCCTTTAATCACCCTTGGTGGTTATTGATGCATGTTGCAGGACTGTATTGGTGCCCTATGCAGCCCTGAAACATGCATAAATGACCACCAAGGGTGGTTAAAGGGTGGTTAACGTTGTGTCTGTTTTCACCCAGTGTCTCTTTCTTCTGAAATTTTGAACTGACCCCACTTTATGCAAAATTGTATTATTTGTAGAAACAATAGCAGCAGCTCTCTTTTGCAGGGAGGGGTTTAATTATTATTATTTTAAAACTGTAATGGAAAGTGGTATTTGGGACTTATTAGTTGTATTGTGGGAATAGTAGGGAGGGTTTGGGGGATGACTAAAAACCCCTTGGAGGGATGGGAGTATGGGCTGAATGGGGGGGTGGGGTGGAAAGAGGCCTCTGCTATGTGAAATTAGAGTAGGAGAGGGCAGGAGCTCTTTGCAGGAAGGGGCTTGTTATAGAGGCGCAATTGCACTTCTATTAGTTAAGGCGAGATGCAGTTTCAGTGTAATCTCCACTATCTCTAACATGGGAAGTTTTCTTCACTGCAGTTTCGGGTTGCGACCGAAAATTGTTGCAGACAATTTTATTAGTTATTTCAGGTCCTTAGTAAAGTGATTGGAATAGAACAGTGAAGTTGACATTCAGGTATTTGCTCATGAATTTTGGAACATTATGGTGTTCTAAACAGAATTATTTAGAAAACCCATTAGAAAAAACAACCACGTTAAAATGAATGGAAGAAATCCTTGAGTTGTGCATGTGTATTGTAGCTCTCCTACCATTGTATATACAATATAAATCTTTTGCAGGCAATTATTCTTTAGTTAGGGATCTTAACAAAAAGTAAATGTTATAGACAGTTAATGTTCTAGGTGAAGGAATCGGTGATAGTTTTGTGTATGGTGCTTTTAATAAAAAGTTATTGTAAAAAAAATGACATGTTGAAGCAGTCCTCTCAACGGTCCTGGAGTGGGCGGGACAGCATGGGATGCAGCTATTTTTAGCTGTTATCCCGTCTGCTCTGCTTAACACTTTAAATGTTACGAATTCAGGGTTGTGACCCATTGTAGCTTGTGTGAGTGGTGCAGTATGCACCAGGAACCTTTAGGGGGAGTTGGTGGTGTGGTGCCATGGAACGCAAAGGAAGGAGGGGATGGAGCTAGACAGGCTGGAGCTACGCGGGCTTTTAGACACACGTGTGTGACTCATGCTTTGCTGCTGCCACCGCCGCCACCATTATGCTGCTAGCTGCTCTCTCTGCCTGGCCTGCCTTCCTCCTTGTTCTGTCCTGTGTGTTTGGGATCAGGTAAAAAGGAGCAGGGGGAAGGTAGGAGAGGATTGTGCACTGGGAAGAAGGAGAATCAGGGAAAATGAGAAGTGTGGGTGGGGGGATAATTGTGCACTGGGGAGAGGGGGATCAGGGGAAAAGGAGCAGGTGGGGAGAGGATTGTACTCTGCAGAGGGGGGCAGGATGTGGGAAAAAGGAACCATGGGTAAGGAGCCCCTTGAACTTTGGGGGCTGTTGTATGACTGGGAGGGGGGTCAGATTAGCCGGGGTGGGGGTAAGTATAACTGGTGGGGGGAGGGGTCAGGCTAACCAGGGCGGGGGTAAGTATGGCTGATGGAGTGGTTCTGGTTTGCCTGGTTGGCGCCGGTAGAGGCTGCAGGGTAGTAGGGGGAGGGGGACATGTCGGGAGGAGGATGAGTGGAGTAGTTTCTTTCACAGTTCCAGTTGACAGGAGGAGGGGATGGGGGTAGGTGAGCTGGGACCGAGTGGATAGAGGAGAGTGAGCAGATGAGGTCGGGAGAAGGGTGAGCAATGGGGGGGTGGGGAGGGAGGGGGATGAATTGGAATGCACTGGGACAGGGAAGTCAGTTTAAATGTCCCCCAGGCAGCTGGATCGAGAATGCATCCAGCTGCCCAGGAGGATTAAACCTTTGGCCTCGCTTCCCTACATCCCAGCAGTGGTACGCTGGGGCAAATCCCCCTTTCCCACTGACCCCCCCAATCTCTCCCCACATGCTCCCTCCCCACTATCCCCCAGCCTCCACATCCCTGTCTCCCCATTAATCCCCAGACAGCCCTTCCTCCCCCACTCACCCCAGCCCCCCACATCCCCATTTCCATCTGCAGCTCTACTAAGCAGCTGCAATCTGCCTCCAGGAGATATTTTATCTGTTCTACCTCCCTCCTCAGAGGAGACAGGAGGTAGAGCTTTTCTTAAACATATACAGTGCTGGGGAAAATCTCACCACCGTCTTGAAATCTCCCAGCAGGAATTTCAAAATGTTCCACCAGTCCCCCTTTCATAACAATGGCCCTTTTTACACAGGCAGCACCCACGCATGAACATCCAGAAATCTGGGTGTTTATGCATGGGTGCAGCCTGTGTAAATCCTGTAGCAGGGGGGGTCCCCCAAGGCCACATGGGGCACTGGGGTCGCACTCTGGGGAATTAGCTCACCCCCTGCTACACCGTTTCAGCCTTGAGCCTCAGCTGAACCCCCTCCTTCCAGGCAGGGGGTACCCTCTCAGGACACACCACACAGTCCAGAGAGTCTCACTCCACAGTCCTTTATTGGACACCACCCATGTCCTATGTACCTGGAGCTTCCGGCTCAGTTGCCTCCACCCTGCAGGCCCAGGTCCATCTCTGCAGACTCAGGAGCAACACAACCTCAACCCCCCCCAAAGTCCATTCAGCCAGACCTTAAACCCCTAGACTCTGGCCAAGCCTTCCCCAGGCAAGATGCTCCCTCCTGGGCACAGCCTCTCCCACTTGCCTGGGTACCGCTGGTTCTCCAGTTTTCAGCACCTTGGAGAGCATAGAGCAGGAAGGTTTTCTCAGGAAGATGTTGCTCCTTTGGCTCCCTGGCAGAGACTCTTTCCTCGCTGCCTTGCCTCTCCTTTTATACAGGCAGAGTGGGCATGGCCAGGCTTCCTCTATTTAGTCTTAAAGGACCACTAACCTGCCCACTCTGTCCCAGGGGTTTCTCAGCCTGTGCTGCCCACAGGCTAGTCCCCAGCTCTGGGGCTGACTCTGCCACACCCCTGTGTGCGCTCAGCCCTGGCTGGCCCCCAGAGCCCCCTTCTTAAAGGGGCAGCAGTTCCACAGGACTGCTCCCTGCTACAGAGCCTGCAGTGTTATCATGTGTGCACACGCATGTACACCCACCTACACCCATCCCCCACACATGGAGCAACTGGCAAAACCAGCAGTTGGTCCGTGTGTTTTGATGGGTGGAGGTGGGTGTAGATGGGTGTGCGTCCGTGTACACCCTCCCCACACCCACCACACATGGACCGCAGCGCACATTGACACCCCCCCTCCTGCACTGCGGTCCGTGTAAAAAAGGCCAATAATAAATAAAAGTGATTCTTACTCAAGTCTCGGGATGTAGGCCTCCACCATTAAACTCAGTGGCTCCCAATTGCACCCTGGGATGTGTCTAATTGCTAATTGGCCTTACACCAGACATGCAATACTAAATAGTAACTACACAGCATTGTTTCATCACTAGAGATGTGTTTTTAATGTTTCTGGAGGTGGGATAACACAGTAGCCAGCCACAAGTAAGTAGTTACTGTTATGTCTAAAATCTGTCCCCAATTCAGTAGTTCTTAGCAGCTACACTGCTGCTGTGCCTTCCCCCACACATAAGAGTCACAGGGCTCATCACAGGCCCACTGTACAGGCAGGTCTAAACAGGACCTCACAACAGAACCTCACATAGAACTCCACCAGGAGCAACAGGCAGTATCAGAAGAAGCAGGAAAGGTGCTGGGTGACTCAGCATTTATTCTGCTGATGCTGTGGGGACCAGGAAGCAGCAGCTTAAGCAGTGGCAGGGAACGGAGGGAGTGGACCACTGAAATGGCAGCTTTTTCCCGTCTTCTCCCCCCATTGCTTCAGCTGTTGCTGCCAGGAAAAACAACAGTGGAGAGCAGATGGAAGAATGTTGCCGCTGTCCACTCTCCCTGCCACCACCACTTCAGCTGTTGCCTCTTGACAGGTCCCCCTGCCTCCACTACCCAATGCTCCCTAGGACCAGGAAGCCCCTTTCTCCCTCCCTTCCCATGTAACAGTTCATGCTCCTATATCTAAATGTTGGCAACAAAACAGCTACAGCTGTTTGGGATTGCCAGTGTTGTGACATCTAAAACCACCCACTGACTTCACTGCAAACAGAATTGTACCCTTCATTGTGGATAAGCTGTTGGACATAGACCTAGGAGAGCAGCCAGGGTTCAAATCCCTTCTTAGCCATGAATTCATTGGATGGCCTTGGACAAGTCAAACTTTGTCTCTTTTGTTCAACCCAGGTCCTGCAGGCTCGATACTTAGTGCCTGGCTGCCTTTGGAGACTGGATGTGGGCAAACCAACTGAATCTGAATACAGACAAGAATGAAGTGATGATGGTTGGCCAGTCCTGTGATGTAGGGGGGTTGGAATGCCCATCATTGATAGGGTACAGCCTCCTTTGGTTTCTCATCACTGTAGCCATGGGGTGCTCCTGGAGCTTTGTTGCCTTGGGCTGTTGTGTTTGGAAGGAACATCAGGTCGCAGCAGTGACCAGGAGTGCCTTTTGCTAACTCCACCTGGTGAGGAGACAGACTCTTTCTTTCAGATACAGGCATGGCCAGAGTCATCCATACCTTCATTACCTTGAGGCTAAACCACTGCAATGCACACTATATGGGTCTGTCCTTGAATGCTGTTGGAGGTGTGTATGTGCAGATGGTACAGAATGTAGCAGCCAGCCTCCTGATACTGGGGTGGGTCACTTGGAGTGCTCCAGAGCCTGTACTGGCTTCCAGTAGTGTTCCAGGCACAATTTAAGCTGCTGGTTTTACCTATAAAGCCCTATACAGCCTGGGTCCTACATATCTAAAGGATCACCTCCTCTCTTATCCCTTGCAGCCTTTAAGATCAGCCAAGAGTGTCCTCTTGCAAGTTACATCATTGCGATGCATCCATACAGTAAGAGCGCAAAGAAACGTATTCTTGAAGGCTGCTCCACAGCTGTCAGACCCCTATGGAGTGTTTGCATGTGTGCACACGCATGTACACCCACCTCCACCCATCCCCCACACACTCCTCCTATGGAGGAGTCTGAGGTATAGGGGGAGAAGGCAGACAGGATGCCGCCACCGTGCACTTACTCGGAAGAAAACCGGGTGCCGCAACAAGCGGCAACAGCAAGACTCTGCTCCACAACCGAGATCTTTCATCCTGAGGGAGGCAGGCCCTCAGATGACAGGGACTCACATAGCGCTGAGAGGGGACTCTGTGGTAATGGAGCCCCCTCCAGTGCAAGCAATAGAACCATGTGGGCAGGGAAGGAGCGTCCTACTGTCGCCCGTCAAGGCCACGCCCCCTAAAAACCTGCCGCAGCGCTCTGAGTGCCTGTGCGCCCTGACAGCAGCAGGGAATAAAGGCAGCTGAAAGCTAGCTGTTCCTCGCCGGTGATCAGCGCTTACTGCCTGTGAGACTGCCCCCCCCTTCATTGTTGTGTGCTTGTACAGACTACATGGTGATAAGAAGTCTTGGCTGACGAAGTGACTGAGAGTGCGAGTGGGTGAGTGATTTGAGTGCTTGGGGTGCATATGTGGGAGACCTTGTTGTATATCTGTAATAGGGTGGCTTCCCTGAGCCAGTAAGAGCCCTATTACTGGGGGAAGCCTAACAGGCCCATGTAGATAGACTTCAAGTCTGGAGCATGCCCATTTAAGACTCCAGAGCCCTCTGGAGTCTAAGTCCTGGAGCACACTCAGTAGAGTCCTAGAAAGCCTGCAGAACTCTAAGTCTGCAGACATGCTCAGTAGGGCCAGATTGAACTGAGCATGCTCAAGGCCTATAAAGGCCTGGAGCTCAGTCTGTGGAGGGTGGCCTAATAGAAGGAGCTCCCTGGTATAGCTTCCTTCTCCTTCTTACTGGAGTGTGTCCAGTGAGAACCCCCTACGGAGCCTGTTGTCAGAACCGGAGAAGGAGTAGTTCAGGTGGGACCTGCCTAATAGAGGCCACCCAGAGACACTAGTAAGTCTGAGGGTGGGCTGAACCCCACCAAAGAGACTGGTCTATGGACCCTGCAGGGCACAGGCCCTAGGAACACGCTATTGGTGACGTAGGCCTTGGCTAGAAGGCCAAGGGTGGGACCCCTACAGGGGAACCCCACGTAGCGTGCCCCTCCTATACGAGGGTGAAATCAGCATAGCAGTGGGGTTGCTAATTCCCCCAAGAGTGCCCTGTGTGGCCCTGAAAGACACCCCCCCCTCCCCCACTACAGCAAGTGGTGGAGAATGTGAGCAAGAGCGCCACCCGCAGGCGGCTGCTAGAACTGCATCACATTTCATCAGCCAGGGATACACGACACTCTTTCATTTTGGGACGGTGCCTAGGCTAAAGGGATCACACCATGGACGGGAGTGCGGGGCCAGCGGAGGCCGAACCAACTCTGTTGGTACAGAATCTGCTGGAGTTGGTTGTAAAACAACAAAACACTATGTTGACATACATCCAACAGCAGCAGCAGACTCAAGCCCAAATCATGGCCCACCAGCAACAAGCTCAAGGCCACCAAGAGCAACTGATACATACGCTCTCCACTCACCTACAAGCTGGCCTCAGTAAACAAGAGGTGGACCTGCACGGGCTGCCGTTAACTAAGATGTCTGCCTTGGATGACCCCGATGCCTACTTGGTAACTTTTGAAAGGGTAGCTACCGCAGCTAGGTGGCCCAAGGCCACATGGACCATGAGACTGGCCCCATACTTATGGGGGGAGGCACAAGCAGCCTACCAATCCCTGGACGAGCAAGCAGCCGCTAATTATGACAGATTAAAAGCCACTATCCTCGATCGATATGGTGTTTTCAAGGGGACTTACCGAGCACAATTCAGAAAGTATACCTTTACCAGGGAACAGCAGCCAAAGGCTATAGCCGCTAAATTAAAAGACTTGGCCAGGAAATGGCTTAAACCAGAGTGGAGAAGTGCGGAACAGATACTGGAACAAGTGGTCCTGGATCAGTATCTGAGCACTCTGCCAAACGAAGTACAGAGGTGGGTTTGGCGACAACAGCCGGACGATGACGATGAGGCGGTGGAAGCTACAGAGACTTTTCTGTTGACCAAAAACCTGAGCTCCACTCCAAGTCGCTCATGGAAAGGTCCCCCGAAAGGGAAAAGTGAAGGACAGGATAAACCTGCCTGGTACTCCCAAAAGGGGAAAAAGGAGGGTAGACCAAAGGTTTACCCCTGGGCACCCCACCCCCCATAATCGGCAACCAGAGAGTGGGAACTGTGGCAAAATGCCCTTGCCCTGACAAAGACCCCCCTCTGACTCTCCTTTGCTGAAACTGCGACCCTGGCTCAGCCAAAGTCCAGGCCTTGACAAGCACCTGTTCAGGACTTCCTTATTCCTGGAATTCCTAAGGGGGGGGGGGACTCTACACCTAAGACAGGTGACGTGGGTTGATTGAATCATAGAAGGAGAGGGGCTGCTGGACTGCAGCCAACTGACCCTCCTGGACCAATCAGAACGAAGGTCAAGGATGCCTTAAAAGAACCAGGACAGGCATTTTGACTCTCTCTTGCTGAACTCACTGAAGGAGATCTCTAGCACATGCTGCTAGGCTGGTGACCTCCCTGCCTGGAGGCACACATGGTCTTAACAGTAACTCTGGCCTTGCCAGAAGAAGAACTTGGACCCCATAGGAAAACCATCCCTTGTGGAGACCTGATCAGAACCAGTGTGAGTACTTGCTAGCTACAGTTTATAGGAAGACGCATTCCAAAAGCGATACCGTGTCCACAGAACTGACTCTGATTGCTCAAAGGGTTATCACCCCTAGTTCTATGCTTTTATTCCTATATATATATATATATATATATATATATATATATATATATCAGTAAAGTCTAAGTTTTCTTTTTACCCTACTGGGTGTGTGTGTGTGTGTGTTGTTGGATGACCATTAAATGCCTCCTTTGGGCCAGGTGGCCAAGCCTCGCTACTAAGACAAGGAAAGGGGGAAATCTACCTATTTGGCATGGGGCCAATAGCTTTGGAACCAAGGGAAGCCTCCTGTGGGTAGCTCTGGGGATCTGCCTCCAACGCAGAGGAGGAGATCCCAGGAACAGAGTGCCAGGAAAGGGGAGTGCTTTGGGGAAGCTGTGAGGCTTATGCCTTTTGAGGGTTCACATTTCCTGAGTGGTGTGATTGCCCGCAGAGAAACACGCAGGTGGTGGCAGCGGAATATCAAGGGTTTTGGGGGGTTTGCCAGCTGTGGGAACCCCTGGTCAGAGATTTGGAGAAACACAGTGAGGTGGGTGTCTCAGCTGTATAGCACCCCCTACTGGCATTTCACCACACGTGGTGGCAGCGGTGGGATGAGCCAAGCAGCCAGGTAAGCACACACAGGTGGGATAGGATCCACCAGCAGTTTTCTTTTTGAATTGGAGTTTTTGAAAAGCACCCACAGAACAAAGAGGGGCTTTTGGAAATAAAACTTGTGCAGTCGAGTCCTTGAATTTGACTTCGGGTCAACTGGATAGGGCTTAGATAAGCAGTGCAAGGGCAAGGAAGTGTATGAGTTCCGGAACACAGGGAAGTACCCTGCTGGGATTGCCCAAGGGGCTCAATAGACTCACTAAAGCTGACCTCGTAAGAGAGGCCCAGAGGAGGAATCTCCCAGCAGATGGGCTGACCAACAAGCAGATAAGGCAGCAAATAAAGAACTTTGAAATGTCTGGGCCTGCTCAGAATGCCGATCCAGAGACTGGAGCCGGAGCAACCTTTTCCCTTGGGACTCCTGGAGCGATCCCAGAGCAGCTGGACCTGACCCTGGCGCAGTTACGTCTCAAAGAGATGGAGCTCAAGGATGTGAGGGCACAACACAAAGACAGAGAGAGGCAACGCCAGCACGAGCTGGAGATGCAAAGAGCCCAGGAGAGGCGTGAGAGGGAGCAGCGAGAGGCCCAGGAGAAGCGTGAGAAGGAGCAGCGAGAGGCTCAGGAAGCACAGCGCCAGCATGAGAAGAAGCAGCAGGAGCATGAGGCTAGGATGCACCAGCGGAAGTTGGATGCACCCCACAAGGTGACACCCAAGGACTTCACCCCTTTCAAAGTGGGAGACAACCCCGAGGTGTTCCTGAGTGTTTTTGAGAAGCAGGCTCGCAGATGGAACATGGGGGAGGATGTTACATGCGGTATGCGGCTGGGTTGGTTACTGGGACCATGTCAGTGATCCTTGATAGCTTACCCACTGAGCCTGCTAACGATTATTCTGCTTTTAAAGAGGCTGTGCTCAAGCGCTATAGGCTGGGCCCAGATCATTTCAGGAAGCGGTTTCGCACACTGCTTCCTCAGTCAGGTCAATCTATGACTGAGTTTGGGGCTCAACTAGTGGAAGCACTGGGAAAGTGGGTGGCTGGAGCCAAAGTAGAGACCCGGGAGCTAGTGCTGGATCTTATGGGGCTGGATCAGTTTTATTTCCGCTGTCCCCAGGAGATCAAGCACTTGGTGAAAGATAGGAACCCCCAAACAGTCAGTGAAGCTGCTGAGGTTGCTGATCAGCTGCTGCTGAACAGGGATGGGCTAATGAAAGATCACACCCGCTTTGGGAAGGATCAGAAAGGGATCCTTCAGGAACCACCAGGCTGCAGGGTCTGGGCCCAAGATAGAGGGTCATGGGGACTCAGACAGGTACTAAGGAGAGGCTAGTAAAATGCTGTCTAGGGTCAGATGTTTCCGGTGCAGGAAACTGGGGCACATCCAAATGGAATGTCCGATTATGGAAACGGACCTCACCTGGGGTCTGTATGGGTTGACCGCTCAAACCGCCACCCCGACGGAAGACCCAAATAGGTATGTGAGTTGGCTTACTATATGGAACCAGCTGGTAAAGGCTCTTCTGGATTCTGGGTCGAATCAAACCCTAGTGAGAGTGGACATAATACAGCCAGACTGAACTTTTCCAAGCAGAGAAGGCCACAGAGACCACTTGGGACCAAGAAGAAAAGGATTGTCAGACTGAAGGGATTAAGGGCCTGGACCAAGGGCTCCAAGTGACATGGAGGGGAATAGATAGAAGTACTTCCACCCGACGGGTACTGTATGACACCCAGGAAACCCAGACAACAGCTGTCTCTGGTGAAGGTAACCAAGATAGCCCTACGACAGTCCACTTGGTGACCGAAGCCCTTGAACCCACTGCCGTGGATACACAGCCACTTCTGAATGCGACAGACTGTTTAGGCAATTTCTTTAACAATTGCCTGGAAGCAAGAAAAAAGGAAACCCCGACAAAACACCGGGGAAAGTTTATGGCTGTGCCTGGTGCGATTGCGATGTGGCCATAACTCCCCGAGGGAGGGATTTCAAGCAGTATGTTTGCGATACGTGTGACTGGACGCCAGGACAACCACATAGAATGGACTCCCAACTCCCACAAATGGATGTCCCACTCCCCGACTCTGGGAAAGGATGGAAGAGGTCCCATAAAAAGGGCCACTGAAGGACTCTTCGGAGGCGTGGTTCGGTTCCAGCCCTGAGAAGTCTCTGGTTTAGTATCTCTCAAGGGACGTCCGGGAGGCTTGTATGGGTCACTGGGTGGGAATCTTGGGGGAACGGGTGGGACCGGACCCCAACCCTTTCCTTTTCTAGGTTCTGTTAGGGCAATGCCACTCCCCATGCCATTGTTTTATAAAACGGGTGGTGGGGGATGTAATAGGGTGGCTTCCCTGAGCCAGTAAGAGCCCTATTACTGGGGAAGCCTAACAGGCCATGTAGATAGATTTCAAGTCTGGAGCATGCCCAGTTAAGACTCCATAGCCCTCTGGAGTCTAAGTCCTGGAGCACACTCAGTAGAGCCCTAGAAAGCATGCAGAACTCTAAGTCTGCAGACATGCTCAGTAGAGCGAGATTGAACTGAGCTCAGTAGAGCAGATTGAACAGGGCATAGGCCCTAGGCCTTGGCTAGAAGGGGCGGTTGGAGGCCAAGGGTGGGACCCCTACAGGGGAACCCCACGTAGCGTGCCCCTCCTATACGAGGGTGAAATCAACATAGCAGTGGGGTTTCCAGTTCCCCCGAGAGCGCCCCAGCGCCCCGTGCAGCCCTGGAAGACCCCCTTACTACAATATCCTATCCTGCACAAACCTGGTTCCTTCCCCGTGAGACTCTTCCATCCTGGTCTCCCCTCCCTGGAAACCGCACCCCCTTCCCTGACACCCCAGTAACCCATCCTATTCCCCGTGTGCGTGGGTCAGGTGGGTTGCAGGCATTGCGCTTTGCTCTGTCACCCCGTGATGATCCAGGTTGGGGGCATTTGCTCCAAAGGCCATTTAAGATCCTGAGGGTTTGTTTCCAGGTGGAGTCCTGCCTCCAAGGGTGGAGTGTACGAGTGCCTGGGGGTTTGACTGGTGTTCCTTCCTCATTTCCCTTGCCCCATTCCCCTATCCCATCACAGTATCACCGGCTTACTTTAAAAATCCTAAAGGTTGTTTCATTGCTCTCTGGGCTCTTATCATGGAGCAAATGATGGCTGAGGTAAAAGATTTAGCTAGTGCTGTACAAGCCTTTGCTATGGAAGTCAAGGATCTTAAGGAGCAGCAGGGCATGGGGGCGGCTCCCCCCTCCCCCCCCCCTCTGCCATCTGTGGTTCCTGTAGGGGTAGGAGCTCCAGCACTCTGGGAACCCAAGGGGCCCAAGATAACCAAATTCCTGGGGGACCAACGCCAATTTCAAAGTTTTTTGGCACTCTGTGAACTGACCTTTAGAATACAAGCCAAAACCTATGATACAGACAAACCTATGATACAGACAGGCCTTTATCTTATTATTTGTACCAAAGAAAGACGGGGGCTTGCAGCCATGAATCAACTACCGAGGATTAAACGCGATAACCATAAAAAATAGATATCCACTTCCCCTCATCCCAGAGCTGCTGGATCGCCTGCAAGGAGCCAAGATCTTCACAAAATTAGACCTGCGGGGAGCGTATAACTTGTTGCGCATGCGCCGGGGCAACGAATGAAAAACAGCCTTCCAGACCAGGTATGGTCACTTCGGGTACCTGGTCATGCAGTTTGGCTTAGCCAACGCCCCAGCTACCTTCCAACACCTCATCAATGATGTATTTTGGGACATCCTGGACTTATACGTGATTGCATATCTCGATGACATTTTAGTTTTCACACACACACACAGAAGCGGACCACGTCAAACACGTTAGCACTGTCCTAACAAAGCACTGTCCTACTACAGAACCATCTATTCTGCAAATTGGAAAAATGTGCCTTCCATGTTACGACCATCGAGTTCTTGGGTTTTGTCATTTCCCCACAAGACGTGGAGATGGATATGAAAAAGATAGATGCCATCTTGGTCTGGGTTCCCCTGCCCTCCATAAAGGCCCTACAACATTTCCTTGGCACTACTAATTACTACAGACAGTACATTCCAAATTATGCCCAGCTAACGGAACCTCTCACCAAGTTGCTCTGAAAAGGGGTCCCATATGAATGGACGGACCAGCAACAAGCTGCCCTCAATGCCTTAAAGACAACCTTTACCTGTGCCCCCATTCTACAGTACCCCGACTTTGAGAAGCCTTTTACAGTGGAAACTGACGCCTCAAACGTAGCACTGGGACCAGTATTACTTCAAGCTGGACCTAATGGAGAGCGGTTACTGCCTTGTGCTTTTTACTCCTACCTGTCACGGGCGGGGGAACACGCACACACACGCCTGCCTTGGGGGGCTCGGTCAGAGCAGGAATCTAGTGGTGGGAGAATGCCCGTCAGGATAGTGAGTGGGCCGTTACCTCTAATTAAAGAGAACAGGCCCCTATCATCATAGGGCGCTACTGACCGAGGAACCAAGGCTGCCCCTACACGCTCCGCTCCACTTTCACACAACACTGGGAAGGACTGTAGTGGGGTCACCAGAGGGGGGTGCGAGGGGCCCAGGGGTAGGGATTGCACACGGCTCTCACCTCCAACGCTGAGGAATCCCGAGGCGGGGAGGGGGACACGCACACACAGCAGGCACTTGCTCACTCATTCTCTACACGTATCAGTACTTCAAGGGAAGGTTTTAGGCACAGGAAGGTCACTTGCACGGGGCTCGCTCAATCTCTGTCCCTCAATTGCTTTCCACGCTCCAAATCACACAGGGCCGGTTTCCTACTAATCACCAGCGCCGTTCCTAGGGCGGCGCTGGTTCTTAATCTGGAAGCCCCGCCCCCGTACGTGCTCTCAGCCACTCTGAGTGGCGCAGCAGGGGCGGGGGCTCCCCGACATTCTTGACTCTTCCTGGGGGCGTGGCCGCCTTGTGTGTTTCTGCTGCCGGCGCTGGCGGCGCCTGCGGGGGAATCCCTACGTTGCCTCCTACGTCTAGGGGCGTGGCCATGGTCTGGGAGTCTGCCGCCGGCGGCCCCTGTGGGGGCAGTCCCGGCTCCGGACGTGTCGCCGACACCATCTCTTGCTCGGGGGGTTGTTGGGGGTCGTACCCGGATGGCTCTGGGGCATGGTGTGGCAGGGGGCGGCGGCGAGCCCTGACACTACCAATTGTCCAGCACTGAAAAAAATTACACCATATTAGATCGTGAGTTGTTAGCCATCAAGGCCGCGTTTGAAACTTGGCGACATTACTTGGAAGGGGCGAAATTCCCAGTGACCGTGATTACTGACCATAAAAATCTCACCTACTTACAATCCACATGAATATCTAATGCCAGACAAGGACGGTGGGCCTTGTTTTTTTTTTGTTTTAATTTCAGAATTCAATATCGACCGGGTCAACAAAACCTACAAATTGATGCTCTTTCTCGGTGCACGGAATTCAGGGAACCACCAGACCAACAAGGGGAATTGTTGCTTGACCAAAAGACGTTTGCTGCGACATGCCTTTCCCTCTCCGAGTTACAAGAACTGTCAGGTCAAGACCCTACCCTGGGTACAGATCCGCGCTATCAACAACAACATGGACTCTACGACGTCAACGGGAAGGTGGTAGTCCCTAATAAGGCCCGAAGGCAAATACTCTGGAGTCACCATGATGCACCTCTGGCAGGACACCCAGGGCAAAAATGAACATTAAAACTTCTTCGGTGACAGTTTTGCTGGCCTGCAATGAAAGACGACGTTGAACGATACGTGCAAGCATGTACCATCTGTGCCCAAATTAAAATCCCTCAGCAGCACCTACAGGGACTGTTACACCTCTCCCCACTTCCCCACAGACCATGACAACTAATTGGCATGGATTTTATTGTTGACCTGCCTCTCTTGCAGCACTGTAATACCATCCTTGTTATAATAGACCATTTTTCAAAGCTTGCCCATTTTGTTTCCTGTCAGGGGCTCCTGACAGCCACTCAGACAGCTCAATTACTGCTACTACAGGTAATCAAGCTGCATGGTGTTCCCCTGGAAATAGTCTCTGGCCAAAGCACACAATTTACATCTTGTCTATGGAAAACACTAATGGCTGCCTTACAAGTAAAAGTAAATTTGACTGCAGCCTATCACCCCCAGGCCAACGGACAGGTAGAACGGACAAACCAAACCCTCGAACAATACCTTCGATGCTACACAGACTACGTGCAGGACAACTGGTACGAATTATTACCCATCGCCGAATTTGTATATAACAATAGGTTAAACGCTTCAATTGGATCTTCACCTTTTTTTGTAACATATGGTTATCATCCCCGTATCTATCTGCCCAATCTTGCCCCTCTTACCATCCCTGCAGTTGGTGCATTAGTCGCACAGATTCACAAGGCTCAAGCCCACGCTAAAGCCATGCTTATCTTAGCAAGACAATGATATAAAAGCAGTTTTCCCCTTTATTTCAAAAACAAAAAGTTGTTTTCGTTTCTATTTTTGTTATTATTATTTGTTGTTTTTGTTATTGCAATAACAATAATGAAAATGACAATTTTTGTTACCATTATTGTAATAACAAAAATGACATGCACACCCCAGAATGACCCCCGCACCAGTTGCAACCATGGAACCAAAGGGCCTAGCTTTATGGAATGACATCTCCGCAATGGTCCAAGCCCCAATACAGGGAGAAGGCCCTGTACGGATTGATGCCTTCACACTGAGGGATCAGTGCTACCGTAGTGACCTATGTACCAAGCATCATCACCACACCGAGGGAGGCCCCCATGACAGGCACCATCCCTGTACCAAGGGACACTCCCGTACCGACCACCTGTCCACACGCATCGGCTCAGCGTGGAACCTCTGTACCGAGGCTTTCCTTCGCACTGACAGCTTCCCCTCCAAAATAGAAGAAGTTTGTGGTGTCTTTGCCTTCCAAAAAGCGATCTTCCAGGAAATCCCCCCAAAAGAAAAAATAGAACAAATCTTCAGATCCTGAATCTGGATCCAAGTGCTGAAAAAACTCTCATCGTTCTCCATCAAATTCTCCACATACGATGAACTTGAGCTCACCCCAGCTTCGGCTATCACCAGTGCTGGGGATTCCTACTATCTCTCTGAGAGCTTCAGCTGAGAACTCCCCTCACTTCTCACCAGAAACATATTTGGATACTGATGATAGGATGGAGCACAGTTCTCCTCAGTTTTTACGTCCATCCACACCACTGGAGTTTCCATGACCCAGTGTGATCTCTCAGCCATCAAAACCTCCTTACATGGAATCAAGTTCAACAGCGCATCATCCATGCTATCAATGGCCACAGGCACTTTACTGACCTCACTACCATCACTACCAATGGGACCAGCCCTATTCAATGGGCTATGACTATTTTCAGTATGCTTCTAGGGGCACGAGATATCTGTCCCCTGCACCATCGACAGCATTGGGCAGACCACCCACTCTTGCTCCACTACCAACTCCGAGGATGTCTACAGGTCTCCACTCCAGAGACTCCCAGACTCCTCTGACACAAATTGCAAGGACTCTGAAAGGAATATTACAGCAGAGTATCCCAGCCACAGCTACTGCAGCACATCCACCGCAAACTGTGTCTCTGCCACAACCTCTAACTCCAGCACACTTAACTTCCAGCGTGCCTGTGTCTTCATCTGCTCCTCCTGTCCTCCCAACACAACCTGCTGAGGTGTCCAGTCCTGTAACAGCTGCAGATACGAGAGCAACTTCATACTCAGGATCGTGCGCATCGGCTTCCCCACACGTGCAGCTCTTCGCTAGCTTCTGACAGGGAGAGTTCCCAGTTGTCTGAGGAACATAGGAAATCAGAGCATTCTGATACTTTTAACAAGAACACTTCTTCTTCGATACCATCCAATGAATCGGAGGACTCCATCTTGTGTCCATCAGGCAGTATATCAGACCCTGGTCAGGTGGTCTACTCGGAGGATCATAAGGAGTTCCAGGCTCTCATTGCAAAAATGTCAAAAGCCTTGAATATAAAAACGGTTCTAGTAGAAGAGGAGGATGAAGATCCTACTTATAAAATCTTATCTAAGAGAGCTTCCTCTAAATTAACCCTTCCCCTCTCAAAAAAGCTGATGAAGCAATCTAGACTTCACTGTTTCCATCAGTGACCTCTCTTGTAGATTCACTGTTTCCATCAGTGACCTCTCTTGTAGATTCCCACTTTAGTGCCTTCTACCCGGTGCCAGCAGAGGATCACGTCATGTTTGTGAAACATTCCATCCTGAACTCGATGATGGCCCAAGCATCTATGGACAGGACATCAAAGGCTTCAGAAACCTCTCCATCTGACAAGGAGAGCAAACGTATGGACATCCTGGGAAGGAAAATGTTTTCTTCCTCCACGATGATCCTCAGGGCAACAAACTATGCCTCTGTGATGTTTACATTCCGGCACCTACTATGGGACTCGTTGGGTCTGCTTCTGGCCCACATGTCTCCAGATGACATAAAGAAGGCAGAGGTCATTAGAGTTCTCTAGTCCAGTCACAGTTAACATCAACACACATGGCCAACATGGCAGCCAGAGCAACGCCAAATAGTGTGGTGGCTAGAAGGAACACCTGGCTCTGCTCTACAGTTCTACCATACTAGGCTCGTGCAAAGATAGAAAATCTAAAATTTGACAAGAAGGGGCTGTTTGCGGCAGACACAGATGATGTCCTATTAAAAATGAAGGACACTAAGAGAACAGCATATGTGCTGGGCATCTCTTAAAAAACTAAAGAGATACCCTTTCATCCCTTCAAAATTCTGGTCTTGGGCAGCAGAGAGGAGGAGAGAGATTGATCTAGCTCAAGTGGGCTGAGCGTACAGGCAACCTTGAAGAAGGTGACCTAAGCTGAGGCTCAGGAGATAATGATTTTGAATTTCATTTCCATGGACTGTGGTGCTATATTCTTCACCCCCTTTGCTTTTATCCAAGGCCCCTCCAGCCAGTGGCGGCTCCTTGCTTTGGCGCTGGGGGCGGTGCCCTACAAGCCCCCAGCGCTGTCTCAGTCACATCTCCCTCTCCCCTCCCAGCTCCCAGCACGGCCGCCGGGGCTGCAAGCAGCCAAGCACACTCTGACCTGGATGGTCGGGACCTTTAAAAAGGTCCTGTCATCGCAAGGAAAGCTGACGTGCTCCCCCGGCTGCCGCGCATGCGCGGGAGACACTCCTTAAAGTTTGCATTCTTGAGAAGTGTATCACGTGCATGCGCGGCAGCCCGGGGAGCATGTCGGCGCTCTGTAGGGCAGTCAGAGCCGTGTTCCCCTGGCTGCGCATGCGCACGGCAGCGGCAGGACAGGGGACAGAGAAAGTTTGCCCACGGCTGCCTGCAGCACGCAGGCGCAGCCGCGGGCTATCGTAGGTCGGCACCACTGCTGACCTACCAACTTACATTGAGTTTGGTGGGGGGCGTGGCCAGCCTGAGCAATGGGTTCCAATGGAACCCATTGCCCAGGCCATTGCAATTCAGGAGGGGCGACTTGCAAGTCGCCTCTCGCAAGCTCCCGCCTTGCTGCGGCTGCGCAAGGCGGGAAATTTGTGGGTGGGTGGGTGAGTGGGCGGGATCTTTCAGACCTCGCTCACTCACTCGCTCACTTCGTGTTGGTGAAGGTGAACAACTGGTGTAAAGGGCCCAGACCTGTCTGCTCTGCGAGGGATCATCAGGTAAGTAAAATTAATTTTTTCCCATGGGGGATTTGGGGGAGTGGGGGGATTTGGGGACAGT
>QEPC01014534.1:2505640-2537539 GCA_003113815.1 Sphenodon punctatus
GGGGGGGGTGTCCCGCTGCCGCTCTGCAATTAATTAGTTTGAAACTGCAATTAATTAGTTTGAAAATTAGTTTTGAAACTTTATGGGATTGCAGAATTTTCCATTTTGGGTCGCAGAATTTTCCATTTTGGGTCGCAGAATTTTGGAAAATATTTTTCAGAAGAATCGGGGCCCTAAAAAGGGAAGGTTAGAGACAGGTCGGTAACTGGCGAATGCATCCACGTCCAAAGATGGTTTCTTCAGCAGGGGGCGCACCACAGCCTCCTTGAGACTGGGCGACAACCTCCTCTGCTGCAAGGACGCGTTCACTACCCTCACCAGCACCGTCCCCGACGTCTCCCTGGAGGCTTTCACCAACCAGGATGGGCATGGATCAAGTTCACAACAAGTAGCCCTCACAGACCCCAAGACAACTGCAGCATCGGCCAGCGTCACTTCCTGAAACTCCCCCCACAAAGATGGACCGGACAGGGCCTCCATCACCTCGCGCTCTCTACCTACTGCCCCCAATCCCGTGGCAAAGTCGCTCTGAATCCAAGCGATCTTGTCTGTGAAATAGGTGGCAAACTCCTCACAGCGAGCCTGGGACAAATCCCCATCCAGGTGGAGCGAGGCCGGACTAACCAGCCCCTGCACCACCTGAAACAGCTCCACCGGACGTGACTTTGCAGATGCTATGAGGACAGCAAGGAACTCCTTCCTCACTGCCCTCACAGCCTCAACATAGGGTATGCCCCCCCACGTGGTTCAGGCAGATAACCTCCTGGGACAAATCCATGGTTGCCATGGTGGCCATGAATTCTCGCTCTCCCCCAACAAGGCCGGCATTGGCGTGAACGTTGAAGTCCCCCAGGACCAAGGTCCTAGAAGAGCCCAACACCACCTCCGAGGCCAACTCTGCTTGAGCGATCAGGGATGCCGCTGGACAAGAGGTATACCAGCAGCACCCCTAGCTTGCCCCCAGCCAAATTGAACACCACGTGAAGGGCCTCAATACCTGAAATCTCCTGAAGTGGATACCTCCTAACAGGCCAGTCCTCTCTAAAAATAATCGCTACACCACCTCCCCGGCCAACCGTGCGAGGCTGATGCTGCACAGCATACCCGACCGGAACGAGATCAGCCAAAGTTGGACCGGCCAACTCGTCCAGTCAGGTCTCCGTAATACATGCGAGGTCCACGGCCCCATCCAAGATTATGTCCTGGATAATTGGGGCCTTGTTGACCACAGACCTTGCATTCAGCAATAGCAACCCCCCATGAATGGACCCTGGACCTGGCTCCTCCCCCACCCCCAGTGGGGGTGGGGTGGCAATCTGCTCCTCCCTCAGGCACCTTAGTCCCCTAGGGGCACGAGCAATCCACCCCCGTGGACCATACCGTCCACGCCCCAGAACTACCCCTATAGCCGCCTCCTTCCCCCGTCTGCCACACCCTGCCACCAGGGTCAGTCACCGGGACCCAACCCCCCTCCCTCTAACCACCCCTCCTCCACCCCCACCCCTCCTCCCTAGCCCTGCACCACACCCCCCACTAAAAAACATCCCCTGCAGCCCCAAAGTGCCGTGCCCGTTTGGCCATGGCCCTTCGGTTTGTGGCCTGCAGCTTGAGGCCTGCAGCGGGAGCCGCCGGTCGCTGGGCTTTAAAGTCCCAGCTGCTTCCGGGTGGGGGAGGGGACACTACCGACTTCTACGCTCCCCCCCTACCCCGGCACTCACAGCAGTCTTTTCTTCTTCCCCCCACAGGTGGGACAGAGCAGAGAAGAGCAGTGGAGCCCAAGCGACGGCAGCAGCAGTGCACCCCCTCCCTGCCGACACCAGATGACAGCAGTGCGGCAGGCAGGCACGGTAAGTGGATGGTGGAGTCCTGGCCGGGAGCCGCCGGCCACTGGACTTTAAAGCCCCAGCTGCTTCCGGGTGGGGGAGGGGACAAGCCAGCCCTCACTACCAGCTTCTACGTTCCCCCCCTACCCCTATCACTGTGGGAGTTGAGTGTCGTCAACGTATAGGTGGTATTGGAAACCGTGGAAGGCAATGAGTTTGCCTAGGGAATGGGTGTAGATAGAGGATAGGGCCAAGGACAGGGGCTTGGGGAACCCTGACCGAGAGGGGTAGGGAGGAGGAGGGGGAGGACTTAGGAAGAGATACATTGAAGGAGCGGAAAGAAGGGTAGGAGGAGAACCAGCTGAGGACAGAGTCCTGGAATCCCAGGGAATGAAGTGAATCAAGCAGGAGTGAGTGGTCAACAGTGTCGAAGGCAGCAGAGAGATCCAGAGGACAACAATAGAGTAAAGGCGGTTGAATTTAGCCACAAGAAGATAGTTGGTGATCTTAGCCAGAGCGGTTTCAGTGGAGTGAAGGGGACGGAAGCCAGATTGGAGGGGGTCAAGGGAGGAGTTGGTGGAAAGGAGGTCGAGACAATGGGAGTAGACAACCCATTCAAGGAGTTTGGAAGCAAAAGGGAGGAGTGAGACAGGATGGTAATTAGATGGTTCAGAGTGATCCAGAGTGGACATTTTGAGGATGGGGGAGACAGTGGTGTCTTTTAAAGACAGAGGGGAAGGAGCTGGTTGAGATGGAGAGGTTGATGATGTGCAGGAGGGGAGGGGTGACGGTGGAAGCAGTGGAGGTCAGGAGGCAGGAAGGAATGCTGTCCAGGGGGCAAGTGGATGGGTTGGAGGAGGAGAGCAGGGAGGAGATTTCCTCAAGGGAGATGGGAGGGAAGGAGGACAGGAGAGAGGTGGGGGAGGAGGGAGAGTAGGGGGAGAGGACTTGGAAACGATATCCAGGCGGATCTTGTCAATTTTAGAGGTGAAAAAGAGAGCAAGATCCTGAGTGGAGAGAGAAGAGGGAGGAGGAGGACAGGGGTTTGAGAAGGGAGTCAAAGGTGGAAAAGAGGTGGCGAGGGTTCCAGGAGCAGGACTCAATGCGTGAGGCATAGTATTGCTGTCTAGCGAGGGAGATAGCAGAGTTGAGTGATGAGAGGCATAATTTGAAGTGGGGGAAGTCAGCGCGGTAGTGGGATGATATCACTGTGGGAGGCATTCCAGTCCCTGCTATCCCTGACCACCCAAAGTACTTGGCAGCTGGAAGTAACCATTTGCCATGCAGAGATGCTGAGTTTATTAGATCTGTATTAGTTGAAAATTTAGCCAATCACAGTACAAACACCTTTGCTGGCATCTGGCATACTATTATAAAGAAGGAGCTTGTGATACAAGAGACAATGGTGCATGTTCTGTGGGCTGTTAATGAGCTGATGATGGCCTATTAAACTCAATATAATATACCCCCTAGCAGTCTCTTACTAATGGCTATTGGGAGCTGTGACACCAAAGGCAGATTTTGGGCTTGGCCAGCTGCCTAAGCATAATCATTTGGATTGTGGCCACTGCATGAAAGCTGACCCCTAATGAGGTGAGGAACAATGCCCAATTGAGATAATGCAACCAGCAGCCAGGGACACATTTCCCCCATGCCTCCTCCAGCAGCGCTTGGCCTGGAAGTAAATGGAGGTTACTTACCAGTAACTGTTCTTCGAGAGAACTCTGCGTATTCTAATTCTTGGGATCTCTTCCTGCTTCGCAGGCACTGGAGACCTTGTTGTCAGCAGTTTGCAGGCAGAAAACCTGGAAAAATCTAGAACATAGTGAGGGCTCTGCCCCTCCATCCCCCCTCCCGTACCGTTAAAAACGCAGGCTCCAGATCCCGCGAGAATAGGACTGGATAAATAGGGGGAGGAGCCCTCACCGCCTCAGTTCCTTCCAGCCCTGCCCCAGAAGACCTAACTAAAGGTACATCTGAGACTGAGGGGAAGGCGGGCAGGTCGTGCGAATACGCGGAGCTCTCTCGAAGAACAGAGTTACTGGTAAGTAACCTTCATTTCTTCTTCAAGGATCTCCGCAATTCTCACTCTTGGTAGAGTGAATAGCAGTTCATATGACCTACCTCAGGAAGGAGGGAGGCGAGGAGGTTAATCAAATAGTGAGTGAAGAACTGCTTGTCCAACCAGTGCATCCGATTGGGCTGCTAGGGCCAAAGAATAATGTTTCGTGAACGTGTGTACGGAGGACCAAGTGGCAGCCTTGCATATGTCTGAGATTGGAACACTGTGAAAATTAGCCAGAGAGGAGGCAACAGCCCTAGTAGAGTGAGCTCGAATAAAGGAAGGTGGATTCTTTCTGGCTTGATTGTAGCATCGGTGTATACATAAGAGAATCCACTTCGAGAGTCTCTGAGATGTAATCCTAACCCCACTTTTTGTCTGCCGTATGAGATGAAAAGGGCATCCAACGCCCTGACAAGTTTAGTTCGGTCGATATAGAAGGCCAAAGCCCTTTTTACATCAAGAGAGTGAAGGACTTGTTCTGCAGTAGATAAGTGTGGCTTTGGAAAGAAAACTGGTAGAGAGATAGTCTGATTAAGGTGGAAAGGAGAGACCACCTTAGGGATGAATGAAGGATCAGTCCTGAGATCTACTTTGTCCCTATAAAACTGAATATAAGGCAGAGAGGCTCGAAGGGCTGAAAGCTCACTAACTCTCCTAGCTGAAGTGATAGCCAGTAAAAATGCAGTCTTAATTGATAAGTTTTCCATAGAACAAGAGGCCATGAGCTCAAATGGAGGCCCCATTAGTTTGGTGAGCACAAGAGTAAGGTCCCACTGAGGGGCCGGAAGGGTGGTTGGGGGAAAGGTGTTTACATGATCCTTCCAGAAAGTCTGCATCTGTCACTGGGACAGGGAAGAGGGGGTCCCAGAGAAGGGTTACCTGGCCACGGGGGCACACACACCCTAACACACCAACGCCGACCTGAGTTCCAGGGAGTGCTCTCTGAGTTAAGGTGCCCGTCAGGATAGTAGGTGGGTCTTTTGGTCTCACTGAGGCCAGACCCTTATCATCATAGGGCGCCGAGAGTGTAAGGAATGACAGGCCCACACCTGACACCCTCCAGCTATAACCCACACCGGGGAGAACGAGGGGCGTAGGGCAAGTGGGGAGTGCAGAATATGTGGGAGGAAATAAATAGGGATTGGGCCAGGGCAGAAGGGCACGGAAGGGCTCACACTCACTTTCACACCAGGCGGGAATGGCAACCAGGACGGGCAAGGAAGGGCTTTTGACATGCACACAGTCACACCGCACTCTCTCAGTCTCACTCTCTTCCACTCGCACAGGAAAATATGGGGACAGGAAGGACTCACCACACTCAGACTCACACAATCCACACAAGTATTCCACAGCACAAGGCAACACAATAGCAACACTTAGCTTCACACAAGGTGGCTGGTTTCCTCCTCCACGTTCACCAGTGCTGGGTGCTTCCCAGCGCTGGGGTTTTATGCTTCTGGCCCTGCCCCTGCGCGTGCCTGCAGGTGCACAGAGTGGCGCATGGGGGGGTTGGCATCCCCATTGCGTGAAACGGAGAACACCCTGCCTGGTCGGCGCCTCCCGGGGTTGCTAGGGAGCTAGGGACGCGAGCTGACGGAGGCAGCGCCGCCGCTGTGCCACTGGGGGGTGGGTCTACTAGCGCTACAGGATCGGAGCGGCCACAGTCCTGGTGCACACCCTGACTCTGCTGTTGCCCCCGGAGGGATCTGCAACGTGGAACCGTGACAGCATCAGGGAATGGAAGAATAGAGTATCTGCTCCTTCAGGTTGTAAACATGATGAAAGGGCAGCTAAGTGTACCTTCATCGAGGAAAGAGAGAGACCAGAGCTTTGTAGATGTAGCAGATACTTGAAAACATGGTTCATGTCTAGGGAAGATTCAAGAATAGAGGGCAGAGCACCATTTTGAGAAACAAGTCCATTTAGCTGCATAACACGCTCGTGTGGAGGAGCGGCGGGAGTTCAGGAGAATTGCTGAGACGTCAGGGGGAGCGTTCAGAATTACGGCAGGATCAACCAGGCACAGAGACGGAGCATTCATAAGTCGTGGTGCAGGATGAAGCCTTGTTGGTGGGAGAGGAGATCAGGTTGGAGAGGGAGATGCGTGACCCGAGAGGCCATGTCCTTGAGTATCTGGAACCACGTTTGCCTGGACCAGAATGGTACTATGAGAATGATGTGAGCCCGGTCTGATCAGATCTTGCACATCACCCTGTGCATGAGAGGAGTTGGGGGAAATGCATAAAGGAAGTCCCCAGTCCAGGCAATCGCAAAAGCGTCCGAGATCAATCCTGGTGCCAGTCCTGCGCGACTGCAGAATTTGGGAAGCTTCGCATTTTCCTCTGATGCGAACAGATCTATGGACGGGGTGCCCCAGCTGCAGAAGACATCGTTTAGGACAATGTCTTTTATGGACCACTCATGATGGTCGGATGTTTGCTGACTGAGAAGGTCCATAACAGAATTGTCCTGTCCCACTAGGTGAATAGCCTGGAGATGTATGCTGTGTTTGATGCTCCAAGTCCAAATGGCTTCCGCCTCGAGAGAGAAGCGCGTGGAACTTGCACCCCCGCCCCCGTTTGCTTGTGTACCACATAGTAGTAGTAGTATTTTATTTGTTTGGCCATAGGCCATAACAAAGTTAAACAACAAATTAAATAATTAAAACAAACAAACAATGGTACAAAATATCAAAATTTATACAGAAAAATAAAATTAAAATTCCTACCACATTGTGGACATACCCTTCACGGGGTTTCCAACGGTAACATTTTAATCCCTACTATGGCTACTTCCAATCAGGTGCCTTCCCCTTCTCAGGATTTTTGGCAACGGGATTTGGTGTTATAATTGAATTTCCCAATCCACATCTAATAAACTATCTATAACAGTATACAATATAAAATTCAGCAAAATAACCCTGGTATCAGTTAACAACTGACTAATACTAAAAGGATCAAGGAAAGCCCTAACAGTCCAGTACTCCCGGCCTATACTCTGGAAAGCTGGATATAGCCTTATATAATCCCCATTAAAAGATGTCAGCCTTTAAATGTTCAGGGGAATTTACCATACAAATTACCTAGACACTATTTTCATATAGGCATAGTAAAGAAATCAAATTAAAATTCATGTTACATATTGTGGCCTTACCCTTCTCGGGATTTATGGCGGCAGCATTTGGTCCCTGCTATGGCTGCTTCCAATCTAATGCCTTACCCTTCTCGGGGTTTGTGGCGGCAACACTTGGCCCCTGCAGTAACTAATTACAATTCCCAATCCTTATCTAATGTACTATCTATGTCATTGTTGTAGAACATAGTTATGGTATCAGTCTTAGTACATAGCCCGTCAGTGGCACAACCACCAATCCAAAACCACCCCACCCAATTAGCTAACCTCGGATTAGATACCATATCCAGCCCCTACCTATCCTGTATAAGTGACAGATGATCAAAGAAAAAATTAAGGTTGGGGTCCGTCTGTAGGTGGCTTGAAGTCCAAGAAGTTTTGCCTAAGTTGTGTTGCCTGACCTATATAAGATGCCATATTCCTGATAGTCTGGGGGGACTTGCTAGATAACAGCAATGTTAGAAGATGATCCTCTGATGAACCCCTGTTATCTTGCATGAATTTTAGAAGGTATTTCTCCCTTATCCCGTCATATAAATGGCAGGAAAAAAAGAAATGTACCACCGTCTCTACTACCAACCTGTTTAATGGTCATAATCTATCTAGGAATGGGATTCCTTGGATTCGACCTTCCAAAACCTTAGTGGGGAGGGAATTCACCCGGGCTCTAAAAATGAGCCTCTTGGCCCTGATGTTTATTAAAGCGCACAGGTAACCAGGAATCTGGGTTTGTGGTGCAGGTAATCCACAGACAGTCCTATAGATTTCAAATATAAATTAATTTCTGACGTCGTGGAATTTGCCCAAGAATCCCTTATCATCTCTCGGATTAGCTCCGAAGAACAGCCAAAATGAGACTTCCACCAATACTTCAGGGCGGCTTCCATGGCTTTGCAGGACCATCTTATCTGCCTCAGTTCTAATCTTATTATAGCATGGGGAGTACCTGGAGGGTTACCAAGTAAAGCTGATAAATACTTGGCCTGAATGGTGTCCAATCTACGACCCTCACAAAAGCCCACAGTTCTGCCCCATACAACAATTGGCCCCCTATTCTACTGTTGAATGCCTGAAGGGCCGAAACGATTGAGATTCTACCCTGCCACGTAAAGAAGGAAATAAGAGCCTGCAATGGGCCCCTAACTGCCCCAATGGCCCCCTTTACATGCTCCCTCCATCTACCTGACTTGTGAAATAGTACTCCCAGATAGCGATAGGAGGTCACCTGCTGTATCGACTCTTCTTCAATCCTCCAGCTGTACAATTTCCTTCTGTTTGTGAAAACCAGAACTTTAGATTTGGTATAATTAATTGTCAGCTTGTTGTTATTGCAGAATTCTGCAAAAGCCACCATCTGCCTTTGCAAGCCTACCTGGGTCTGGGACATTAGCACCACATCATCCGCATACAGAAGACATCCAATGGGCGTATCTGCAATCTTTGGGGGGGGAAAATCTTATGCTGGACATTTCTGGGATGATATCATTTATAAAATAGTTAAACGCAGCCCTGCCTAACACCCCTCTGAATATCCACTGATTCCGTGGTATGCCCCTGGGGATCTACTCTTACCATCAGAGAGGAATTACTATATAAAGCCTAAATTAACTGAAGAAGCCTCTTATCCATCGTGGATCGCCTTAGCTTTTCCCACAGAATATTCCTATCTATAGAGTTGAATGCAGCGCGTAAGTCTAAAAATGCCGCAAAGAAAGAGTGATTCTTTGCCCTATATTTACTAACCACATGGCTAAGCAAAATGCATTGTTCTATAGTGGACCTGCCCGCCTGGAAGCCTGCTTGCTCCGGGTATATGATGCTCTCCTGTCTGGTCCAATGCGTGAATCTTGCCAGAAGAATCATACAATAAATCTTCCCTACAACGCAGAGAAGACTTATTGGATGATAGTTAGCCGGGTCCAATCGACACCCTTTCTTATAGATAGGAATAACTATGGCTCTTGACCATAATTTGGGGATATTGCCTGAGTTGTTTATTATTGTAAACAGAAGGGCTAGTAGTGGAAGCCACCAAGTCTTACTTGCTTTAATAAACTCTATGTAAATCTAATCTAATCCAGGAGCTCTATGATTATGAAGCGAATCTAATACTGATTTTATTTCCGACTCTGTAACTGGGGGCCATGGATAAAGATCTAATAAATCACTATTGACTAGGAAGCTTGTATTTCCCAGTTGCCCTGCGAATAGAGCGCGAAAGTGCTCCATCCAGATGGAAGGTGATATAGTACTTCCCACCAGTTGTCCTATTCTAGATGTTGCGGAATTTAACACACACCAAAATTGCCTAGAGTTCTTTCTGTCCGCTGCCTGAATTAGGGCTGCCCATTGTTGATCTCCAAATTGTCTCCTTTTCTCCTTCAATAACATTTTATAGGCACTCCTTGCAACTAGATACTCTGTGGGGGGTCCTTGGCTCTGCACCTTCCTATATTGTTGGTAGCACTGGTTCATTTTGGGATGAACTTGCCGACATTCTTTATTGAACCACCTGACCCCATTATTGGAGTGGGATATCTGGGAAATTCCTGGTCAGTTTTGAATACATTGAATCATATCAGCACTAAGCTGATTATAATGATTCACAACCTCTACTGGATCAGCAGCCGAGAGAAGTTGATTCCTCCGCTGCTGTACAATTGGTTATTTTATATAAGCAACTAAATAGATTTCCAAAGATTGATCCCACCAAGGGGCTTTCAAAATATCTAGTTGAAGCTCCCCTGAACTACTCAAAGGAGCTTTATTGGTAATGGAATGATGAATATCCAATATTAACTGCAAAGGCAAGTGGTCACTAACTGCCCCATGCTCCACCCTGAAATCTACCAAAAGCGGTATAATGGCAGGAGAAACTAAGACATAGTCCACTACACTTGAGCCGTGAGGCCCAAGATATGTAAACTCCCCCATTGGATCTCCATAGCCAGGGCCGGCCCGAGGCATGTACCACCAGTGCCCAGGCACATGGCCCTGTGGGGGGGAGGGGCCCCGCTCCGCTGCAGGCTAGAGCCTGACAGATGCTGCAGGTTTTTGTTTTTTTCCCCACCGGGCGTCTCCGAGTCAGTCCTCAGGGGGCGGGGGCGTAAACTTCCTGGGAATCCCTGGCCAGTTATACACTGCGGAGCTGAGCTGACACAGTCAAGTTGCAGGTAAGTAACCAGCTGCCCCTCATCCCCTGAAAATCCCCCACCCCACCCCCCAATTCTAGAGAGTGCTGGACGGCCTTTGGGGCCCCGCAGCAAGGCTTGGCACATGGCCCCTGAAATCCTTGGTCTGGCCCTGTCCATAGCCTGACCCATTTATGATGTATAGATTATATGCGGCCATTAAATTGGCCAGTTTAATTCCAGAGGAGTTAATCTGAGAATCTTTAGATCTCCTTGGATTTAGTATACCAAAAGGGTCTGCTGATACCAGGTTAGGAAAATCACTTGTGTTCGAATCTCCCGCCCCCAGCCTAGCATTAAAATCTCCTGCTAGTATCAAATGGGCCTGGGAGTATTTACTCACTATCTGGCTTACTAATGCCTCCAACTTATCCCAATGATCTTTCCTATATATCCCTGCATTGCAGGGTGGGATATAGACTGTCAAGAAAATTAAATTTACTTTTGGTGAATTTACCCTAAGGCTGAATCCCAAGGCCAGCTGAGAGTCTATATGCAAAATTTCGGGTGAGGACAACTCCTGGGAGATGAAACATCCCAGGCCTCCACTTGCTCTACCTCTTGTATGGTATTTAACTGCTGGTACATTAATGGCCCTAAATCCTTCTAAATATAGGGGATTAATGGACCATGATTCCTGGATTAGAATAATATGAAATCCCTTTATAAAGGCCAGAAAATCTGAATCATTTTGGTGCCTCTCCCATCCTGCCATATTCCATGAGCAGACACGAATTCCTTCCCTGGAATCAGGCACCAAATGTCATGTTGAAAGGGACTGGTTGGCAACTACAATATTACCCACCACCTTCTGGTCCAAAGGGGGAGCCACTAATGAAGCTATAGCATGGAGAGCCTGGCCCACTGTCTCGCCTGCCTCACCTAGCTTTGTAGCACTAGAGAGGAGGCTCGCCTATGAGATGGTAGAATGGAAACATGAAAATATGCATCTTTGAAGCAAGGGAGGATAGCCAGTCTCCTTGTTGAAGGCCCATTAAGATAATGGGTAGGGAGGTCATACGGCATTTGAATTTTTTTAATTTGTTAAGGTTCCTTAAGTCCAAAATGGGTCTGAAATCCTCATTCTTTTTGGGGACCACAAAAAAATAGGAGTAGAAACCCATATTGTGCTCCGAAGGTGGAACCTCTTCAATGGCTCCTTTAGAAAGGAGCCTCTGTACCTTCAGAAGTATTTGAGTTTTGTGGGGGAACCCCCGAGGGGGTAGGGGAGGAGAAGAGAGAGGGATAGAAATAAACTGAATAGACTATCGGAATTGTATGATGTCCCTGACCGACCGGCCGTTAATAATGGACTCCCACTGGTGGTAAAATGGGAGAAGATGGTTATGGAATGAAGGAGAATCCTGTGGAACTCCCTTGATCTGCAAAGGGCTAAAAATGCGGTTTTGGGGGTTGCCCTGAGGAAGAGTTAGAGGAGGTTCTGCCCCTTCCACATTGTTTATTAAACCTTCTACGAGGCTGGGTGGCGGGGGTCTGCTGTTGGTACTGAGGAAAGCGCTTCCCTGCATAGTACGGGGAAGGCGAGCGGTACTTTTGGTGGTAAGAGTAAGGAATAGAGGACTGATAAAACTTCTTCTTTAAAGTCCTGAACACCCTGGTAGACCTGGCAGTTTGACTAGTCTCTTTAATGTTTTTTAAGAGTGTCATCAGTTGAAGAGGCAAACAAGCCCTCACAGTCAAAGGGCAGGTCCTCTATGTGGGTCTTATTCTCTGGGGTGAGAGCTGTGGACTTAAGCCACGCATGCCTCCGGAGTGTAATTGCAGAAGCCATACCCGTAATATTGGAGCCTGCAATGTGCATGTTTGCAGTCAACTGGAACTGTGCAATTTGCATGCCCTCTTTCTGAATAGCGAGAATCTGGTTAGGGTTGGTAGTCTTGCTAAGTTGGGACCAGAGCCAGTGCTGGTACCCACACATATATATATAATAAGTTTATTGTACTGGCCATAGCCATGACAAACCAAACAGGACAAAAACAAAAGCAAAACATCGATCTTATAGACCATTTACAGATAGGGAAAGCTACAATGATGATTACATTTAGGTGGGTTACTACCACCAAACTACAAGGGGGAGAATCACCATCATCCAATCCACAAAAATTCTCAGTATTTCCCTTTGTCAACGCCCACATGATTAGCTAGAATAATCGGCAGCGGTTCTTAGTAACCAATATTTCAAAATAAGCTCAAGGTGATTTAGTTATTTAATTCGAACACCACCTTATTCCCTTTTATGGGGAGGAATATTTGTGCAGTATCTGAAAATATCCAAACCACTTATTTCCGATAACAGGAAAATATCATATAAAATTTAGATCTTCCCGTCCTTCCCTTATAGCAAGAGCCTTTCTCCTCTCTTTTTCCATTTGAAACCCCCAAAAAGCCATCACCTGGGTGATCTTACTGCAACTATCTGACAGCAGTATTATTATTTTCCTCTCAATTGGGCGATTTTTTTTAATTTTGAGCTTTCGGTATAGATTATTTTGCAATCTCGCATATTGCGGACAACGAAATAAATAATGGGGAAAATCCTCAATGCCTACATCACAACAATATGTAATATGTTATGACTTTGTTGAACATTAATAAATATTTAATTAAAAAAATTTACATCACAACAAGCGCAAACCCTTTCGTGATAGGGGATTCCATGATATCTCCCTTCCAGCACCACTGTTGGCATAAGCTGGAGACGAAGGGCTAAAAAAGTTCTCCTTTGTTGTGGGGGAATATCGCTTTTGATATAATCGCAGCCCTCCTTCTTTGGTATCAACAATTTGTACCAGGGAGCAGATTTTACCATCCGAGTCAAAGATCTGGTTGTTTGCCTATCAAGGTCCATTATTTGAGTCTTAAGGAAACGTTTCACGATTTTAAAAGGAAAGGATTGCAAGAAAGGAAAAGGTAGGCCCAAATTTTAAAAATCCTTTTAGTTCCCTGCCACCATAAACATTTGCCATTGACCATTTCCTGCTTTTCTTCAGACAGCATTTAGGAAGGTCATCATCAGAGGAACCCCCAATCTTCAAAGTGGATACTGTTAGTGTCTCAGTTACGTGTGATTCAACTGATCTAAAACCGACTTCTAACCTTAATACGGCAGATGACGTTGCTGATGGAACCTGGAGTAATCTCTTCAAGAACTTATTTAGAATTGGTTCAAGCGTTTTCGTAGCTAATGGAAGATGACCCCACAATAAAGCACCATATCTCACCTTAGCCATAATCTTAGCTTCAAATACTTTAGTTGCTGGTACAATTTGTTGTCCCCCTCTTGTTTTAAAGAACTTATAAATGGCCCCCATCGTAATTGATGAACTCTGCTTTAAGGCACTCAAATGTGGCACCCACGAGCTGTTATATGAAAAGGTGAGTCCTAGATAATTAAACACCTTAACTTGTTTGATTTTAACACTGTCAGTAACCCATCTCTCTGCCTTAAATCTTTTTTCAAAGACCAAGACTTTCATTTTTTTGTAGTTGATTTTTAGATCATGCGTTACGCATTCTGATCCGAAATCATTTAGCAATCTCCTTAGCCCTAAGGCAGATGTGGATAGTAGCACAGTATCATTGGCGTACATCAAAACTGATACTCTCCTTTCTGCTATTTTAGAGGCAATATATCTCCCCGTGTCTCTATGTTTCAATATCAGATCGTTCACTTAGATATTAAATAATAACGGGGCAAGGAGACAACCCTGATGGAACCCTCTGGTGGTTGGGATAACATCCGTCAGAGCCCCTTTCCTATTGAGCCTGACTTGTAACCCGGTGTTAGAGTAAAGGTGTGTAACAATTTCTTATATGTTCAATACTCCTGCTTGTATTGGGATACTAAAGGCCCGCTATAATCCTGCTTAAGAAGGCGCACATGTTTCCTTAGCACCGCCCTGGCACTATAGCAATCATTATCCCACCAACCGTGGGGACTATTATTTTATCTTGTCCTTGGATTAACTTTAGTAAGTAACGGTTTCAGGAGGGAGAAAAGCCCTTCAACTGCTAGAGTAGCTTCACCTGAATTTACAGAGATCAGAATCGAATCTTTTAACAACTGTGCTTTATCAGAGGACAAAACATCCAACACCTTAGTGTCAACTTTATTTGACCACTGGATTCTACTGGGCCCTGCCTGCTCTACATCTCCCTCATGGAGGGTAATAACCCTTGATGCAACCCTTCCTACATCCTCAAGATCCAGAACAACTGGGAAATTGTCACTTTCTGTTCTATGATCTATTTTGAAAGTCCGTACAAATTTCAGTAGGGAAGGAGTAATCAATGGCATAATCTACAACACTCCCTCCCTGGGCAAAAGGGTAGGTTAAATTGCCTGATATATCCCCATGACAATTCCCATTAAGTATAACCCACTCTCTAAAATATACGCATAGAAGATTTTCCCTTCCTTATTTAACTGTTGGTCCTTTGAGACTCTGTCCTCATTCCAGTTCTCCTCAGGGTCCAAAAGGTTAGTTATGTTCCAAGATTTCCATATTTTCTGGTTATCTGGTCCTATTCTAGCATTAAAATCTCCAAAAATAGTACTTTCATCTACCATCCTATCTTCATTTAATGCTATACAGAATTGTGACTATGGGGGCGAAAATACGCGTTATATAGCAAAATAGGAGCCTCTATTCCGGATACTATAATTCTCAAAACCAATGCAAATCTTTCAAAGGAGTCTTTCGCAACGACTTCAGAGTTAAGGGCAAGAGAGATAAAGGTAATAATACCTCCTGACGGATGCCCTTTAGGGTGAATTTTCTCAGCTGGAAGAAACCATTTCTGGTATCCCTATAATTCAATCTGGTCTACCTCCCATAACCAAACTTCCTACAGGCACACAATATAAAAACCCTGTAAGTATCTTATAAAATCTTTATCTAATTTTTTCCCCAACCATCCAGCTATATTTCAGGATAGAATATTTAAATGTGCGCCCAAGGAAGGATTGAGATCAACTTTGTTATTCAGCCCCCAGCTAGGTATACTACTCTGGGCTGGGACTGAATGTCAAATTGCTTCTAATGCAATGACTCCCTCAGGCCCAGACACCGACTGGATGGAATAGTCTCTCAGCACTTCTTCCGGAGGCAGCCCAATGAATTCAGATCGTTGCATATGATGTTCCCCTTCTCCCTGTTGTCCTATACTGAGCACCCCCAGGCTCTCCAGGCCACCTCCAACCTTCTTGGTTGTTCTTTCCAATTTAGAGGGAAGGGAACTTTCCTCCCTTAGATCCTCCTCTGTTTGACTTGCGGTCGGATGATCTTTGCTAGATTTTCCCGCATGAGCTAAGCCATTTTCCTCTCCCATCAAAGGCTTCTCAATTTCCCTTAAAGATTCAAGCAAATTTTTGCTTTTTTTAATATCACTACTTAGTCTATCTATTTCTTTATTATTGTTAGGCTCTGGCGGTAGCGGGGCCGCGGTCGTCGCCAGAGAATCCCGATGCGCAAGCAGCGACACGTGGGGGCGGAGCCCCAGCCGACGTGCGGAGCCACACCCCCACGTAGGACGTCACGGGGCAAGGGGGTGGAGTCTGGGGAAGTGCCGTGCCGCTCTGAGCGGCTGCGGCGGCAACGAGGCAGCCCGGAGGGGATAAAAGAAGGACAGGGACTCTCAAGCAACGCCGGTGGGCCCCAACACTTGGTAGAGTGTCGAAGTGAAGTTGAAGCAGAGTGAAGCGAGTGAGGAGAGCGTGAGGCGAGTGCAAGTTGGGTGAGTGAAAGCTGGATGTGTTCTGGTGACAGGTGTGAGTGAAGGAGTGTTTGTGGATCATGGTGTGCTTGAGTTCCCCATGGCCCTTTCCAGTTTCCCCCGTGTGTATCTTCCCTCCTGATCCTTCCCATGTCACCCAGGGCCCTTGTCCCTCGAATTCCCCCACTGTGTGATACCACCATCCTTCTCCTTGGAGCACTGGGAGCGTGGGTGTTAGGGTGGTGGGGATTGGTGATAGCGTGGCAACAAGTGCGGAGGCGGCTGAGTGGGGGCAGTGCTCAGGGCCTCGTTGTCTCCCTCCCATGATGATCTGTGCCCCCTTCCTCTTGTGAGGGAAACAGGGCCGCATAAGAACCTGAGGGGTGTTTTCGTCACGGTGTGGAGCTTGCCCCTTGCAAGTGGGGGTGTCAGTGTGAGCCTTGAAGGTGTGTCTGACTTCCAGGACCAATTCCCGTATCCCCCTACCCTAACAATTATAGGCCGCTAGGCCTGAAGTAATAACCTCCCCTTCCAGAGATACTAAAAGGTTCCCATGTCCTTGAAGGGCCCTATTCTCTGCCTTACTCCCTATCTCCATCAAGCCCAATTTCACCTGTTTTTTACCCTCAAAGAGCCCTTTGGAACCTTTTGGCCCTTTTACGTTCACCATACCGTATGGGGAACTAGGCCCCAAATTTAGATCATCACCAATCGAGCTATGTCTTAGGCCATTGGAGCCCATATTTCCTACCGCTTTGAATCTCCTTTTCCTTATACACCCTTTATAACCCCTATCCCCCTGAACTTATCTTCCCATTGGACTGACTGTAAACTGTCCTCACTGATGTCAGAAAGTTTATTAGAAATATTTGCTTCGGGGAGAGTCTCTAGGCAATCCATCTCTCTGTCCGAGGGGTTTTCCATTTGTTCCTGGAAAGTTTCCTCAGTTGTGCTCTGTGCCCTAAGTTTTAACTCTAACCCAAGGTGCTGTTCATTATAAGGAGTGTTAGAGGTATTAGGTAATCGATTCTTAGGCCTAGCTGATGCATTACTTATTATCTTATTGTAGACCCTCATTGGATAAATAGCCCTCCTTTCCAGGAGGGCTGCTGCCTCCAATATGGCTGAAACCAGGGCGTTGTTTTTAAATGTACCAAGACATTTCTCCTTCCCCTTACATTTGGGAGACGAGCTACTGACCTAATATCTTTACTAGTAATTGGGAACCTTAGCCAAGGTCTTAGATGTTCAGCAACATCCAGATCCGTATCCCAGAGGGGTAACACTCTATTGGTAAATGACTTAACCGTAAAGGCAAGCTTATCTTCTGTTAAGCAGAATTGTTCTTGCTCAGCACCCCTTTCCCTGGGGCTATAGACTAACACTGTTGTGTCCTGTTGTCTTTGGGCCCCTATTTTGTCGCATCCCTCCATATCCATATTTGCACTTGTATGGGGGGGTAGAAAGTATATAACCTTTATTTGGCTGTCTTTTTGGCCCCGAAGCTTCGCTTAGTTCATCCATTTTCTTATTTAGGGCGTTTAATTGATCAAAGACAAATTTAATAGTTTGAGGCGTAAAATGAATATGCTCAGCTAGCATAAATTTAGAGTCCACTGTATTATCTTCCTCATGCATGTACATTTTAACCTGTTTACCATTATAGGACCTAGATTTGGTCTGGGTCAGAGGGAAACCATCTAACCCCTTCTCCCGCTCCATAATTTGAGCGTCATCATTAGAGAATGCCAAATCATCTAGTACTGAAAGGTTATTTGAGCAGGGTACATTAAATACAACACCGTTGTCTTTTCTTTCTGCAGCCTTAAGAAAATTGTCCATTTTCCTTTGTTTCCCCAGCGTGGAAAGCAACGATTTCAGGGACCTTGGTCTTTTTGCCTTCGATGCCATATTAACAAACCCAATTCAGGAAAAGGTAAAGCCCAGATAACACTAAATACAAGTTATCGGGGGCCCCTTCTCACCACTCAAATTTCAAACAGTACCAGATATAATCCAACAGCTGAAATGCCTTGCTCCTCCATGGGACTACCTTCAACGAAGCTTGTCCCCTCCACTTGTGACTAAGCCACAACTGGTCACGATCTCTGTAGCAACTCCTACTCGCTCCCCTCACTCTTCGTGGACTGATACCAAACGAAACCGCTATAGCAGGCTGGCCCGACCGGCTCCCATCCGGCACCCTTCTGCGTGCTCTCGCTTATGAAGGCTGGCGGGCTGACAGGCAATCAGGTTCCTCACTGCTCCGGGGATTCAGGTGCAGATGATTGTGGAGGCACACAGCAGAGGAAAAATAAAAAACAAATAGGCAAGCCAAAGGGAAAGCAGGGCAGCAGCCCCAGGTAAGTCAGGTAAAACACAAAGCTCTGCAGGAGCTCAACAAAAATTCACAGGTGGCTGCAACACAGGCAGTGGTTTCAACACAGTCCAGCTGCCTACAAGCCGTTTTCCCCAGCCCCTCAATATGACACACCTACCCACACATGGCAGAAGCATAGTTAGCCACCCTAAGGGATAACGTTTCTGAAGAAATTTTTTTTCTTCCCAGTACATCCAGACATCTGCCCTCTCTGTCCGAGGGGGAAGTTTGAATGCCTCCAGCTTGAGTTTTCACTGAGGCTGCAGCTATGACTAGTGAATTGAGGGGGGGGGGATGCTTATAAAAAATGTTCACTCCCTCTTTGGGAATGGCATAAAGGGAGTCAGCTAGCTTGTTGGTCGGCACAGCTGATGAGGGTTTGTTCCATACCGCAGAGGAGGGTTCCATAAGCTGGTCTAGCATGGGCAGCATGATGTGGCCTGACTTCCCCATACCTAGGATTCCGAACACTGGTCCAGATTGTGTCTTTTTGACTACCCTGGTGAGGAGCTTGGGTAGGGTAGAAACTAGCCTCCTCAACATAGCTTGAAAAGCTTTGGTGTCCTCTGTAGCCAAAATAAGGTTGGGGTCAGAAATTGTGTCTGGTGGGGCAGAGGGGAGATATAGTCTCATCCTCCTCCAGCATGGGGGAGGAAGAAGATGGAGATGCAGATCTCGCCGATGAAGCCTCTGAGAGGGATTCCGGTACCGGAGGAGCTGGATGGACCAGTGGGTTGCCCAACAGAGAACTAAGAAAGGATGTTGATAGTGGCTGAGCTAACCCAGTGTCCTGCGGGTGCTCTTGCAGCTGAGACCTTGGCTGAGCTGAGGGCGTTGTAGATTGGAGACTGTGAAGGGTGTCCCCTGTAGGTTCCTGCAGTTGTGGAAGCGATGGAGCCGACAGTACTGATGAAGTCTCAGGAGGTGGTCGGGAAATGGTAGCTGTAGGTGGAGCTTGAGGAGGAAGTGGTGGTACGTAGCTGCCTACTGGCATGGAGCATTATAGCCACTCGAAATCATGGCGTGCTGGGTAAGGCAGAGATGCGCTGCGTGAGCGATAGTGGTGTGATGAGGTGTACTCATACCGGCAGTACCAGGGGTCCTGATAAGGAGAACAGCAGGAGCAGGGAGACCGAGTTCGCCGGTCCCTATGGTACCGCAGGGAAGCTGGAGAGCGCTGCAGTGACCTGGAAATGTGATCCGGTGGTACCGCGGAGATCTGGAGTGGGAGCGATAGGGCCTCTGGGAAGGAGAAAGAGTGTCTCTCCGCCTCTGGGGGTAGCGGGAGGGTCACTATCAGAGGAGGAGTCTTCTGTACTAGGGGTGCCGTTGGGAGTGGCTGCTGTTGAACTTCTAGCGATACCGCATGAGCTGGAGAGGCTTGGGTTGGGATAGAGCGCTGAGGCTCCGAGAACAAAGTCTGCACCTGCAGCGTCCGGGCAGGTTTAATGGCCTCAGTACCTGTAGTCTTTCTGGATTTCTTTCTCTTTTCTCCAGGAGGATGCTTGTTACCCCACTCTGAGGTGCGGGAAGTGCTCTTTGGACGTGAGGCGTCCCGAGCTGGTGACGGTACCGCAGACCTCACATCGTCATGTGGAGTACTGGTGGGACCGGATACAGCAGATGGCTCTGACGGAGCGGCTGATGGCGCAGACTCCATGGAGTCTAAAGAGTGCCAGGTGGGGAGGCGGAGAGACCCATCTTCTCCACCCTGAAGTGCCCTTCTGGTAAGAATAGCTTGTAGCCGGAGAGCCCGAGCTCGTTTTGTCCTGGTGAATAGAACGGAACAAAACCTGCACATCTGAGTATTATGAGTCTCTCTTAGACAAGCCAGACAGTGCGAATGTTGGTCACTGAAGGAAAGAGTAGCCGGGCAGGAACAACATCGTTTAAAGTCTGCCTGCTTTGGGCATTCCCACTCACCAGAGGTGAGCAGGTGGAGCCCGGGAAACAGAGCTAGGGCACGGCACTGAAGTCACTGATTCTATTCTGAAAAGTTTCTTCTTTTTCATTTTATTTTGTAGGTAACTACTAACAAGCGCTGACAAGCGCTGAAGGTCTTCCAACGCGGCGCAGTTGGAAGGAACTGAGGTGGTGAGGGCTCCTCCCCCTATTTATCCAGTCCTGTTCTCGTGGGATCTGGAGCCCGCGTTTTTAATGGGATGGGAGGGGGAATGGAGGGGCAGAACCCTCACTATGTTCTAGTGTGCCCTGCCCTGGCAGGGCCCCTCACCCGGTAGCGGGGGTGTCGCCAGCCCCGCCTCGTCCACGTCATCCTCCACGACCTCCACCTCCTGTACCTCCAGGCGACCTTGGGCTGCAATGGTAGTGGGATCCTGTTAGTGTTTACCGGCCCCAGTCGGTGCAACTCTGTCTGGGCTTTCCTCCCCGGGCCTCCTGTCCTGGGCACCGGCACCCCCACCTGGCCGGGGAACCCCCCCCCAGCGTGGCGGAGTCCCCGAGCTCACCCAGCCCACATCTNCGACCTTGGGCTGCAATGGTAGTGGGATCCTGTTAGTGTTTACCGGCCCCAGTCGGTGCAACTCTGTCTGGGCTTTCCTCCCTCCGGGCCCGGTGGGCCGACCGTACCTGGATCCAGTTCCTCCACCTCCTGGGGGTCGTCCCGGGTCTCCGCTCGCTCTGCGCGTGCCCCCCTTCCCCATAGCTGGGCGGCCTGTGGGTTTTGCGGACAAGTGCGGAGGGTGGTGGTGGTGTTGTGTTCAGATCCCCAGGGCACCTCCTCTCCCTGTGAGATGGGGCTCTGATCTCCTGCTTCCTAGCTGGCCTCACTGGAGGCAGCCTCCCCGCTCCCTGCCCCCTGTCCCGGACTGCCCCCCTGTACATCCTGACCTGGCCACACCCCACCCCGGGCCTCCTGTCCTGGGCACCGGCACCCCCACCTGGCCGGGGAACCCCCCCCCAGCGTGGCGGAGTCCCCGAGCTCACCCAGCCCACATCTGGGGTGGCGCTGGCTCCCTTGGTCTTGTCAAGTGCCTTCCTCGCGGCTATCGTGGGAGCCCACGTGCATGTGCTATGGATCCGCCCTCCTTTACGGGCTCTCGACTGGGCGTCGGGTGGGCGTGCCTGCGTGGGGGCACGTGTGTGACCCTTTGTGCCAGTGCACTGCGGTCTCACCAGCCACGTCTGCGTGGGTGTGGGTGTTTGTGCTTTTTCACGGATGCTCAGATGTTGAACACCCATCTCCACCCACGGGGGGTTCCAGCTCCCTACCAGCTGCTCCGTGGGTGTTGGCGGGTGGGTTGTGCACGCGCGCCCACCCGCTCGTGGGCTTTTACACAGACGCACTCCCACCCATCTGATAGGTGTTTCTGGGTGTTCGTGGGTGGGTGGGTGACGTCAGTGTAAAAGTGGCCGTCATCTCAATCTTCTGGGCTGGATATGTCTTTACATCAACATGGACACATCAGATGATTATCTGTGATTGTGGAAGACAAAGAAGGCCTATGATTCCAGCTCTTACCAGCATCTGGCTACAGCCTGCGTCCAAAAATGCTTTATACTGGCATCCTTGGATCCACACAGGCTCTGTCAAATGGTCAGAACCTTGTTGCTGTGTGTGGACCCCAAACAGACATCCACCAGGGTACAGTTCGTTAATGGACACTCCTTTTGCCAGTGACCTTCCTCCCCACACACGAAACATGTAGTGCAAGATGTTTGATGCTCGGGAACGTCCAGGGTATCTGCATGTGATGCTGGAGTGGTGTCCCCTTGGGCTCCGGAATCTCTTGCCCATCTTTTAGCCCTACGCAAGGGCTCCATGGAACCCAATGGGGCCTCTTCTCTTTTTGACCCACTGTGGGCCAGACTCTCGACTTGTGGGTCCCCTACCTCAGAATAAATTGTTCATTTTACCCCATGTGGGTGCCTGATCTCTGGGAAGCACTCCTTGTCCCAAGTTGAATTGTCTTCCCTGTCTGGGAAGCTCTCCCAGACCTCCCTCCTGTGTATTCAGCAGCCATATAGTTTTTCATACTTTGCACAGCATTTTCTAATGAGACAGGATTATTACAGTGCACCCATGTTCGGCAGGCAGCAAGATATGGACAAATTGCTCTATGAGTATAAGCTCCATAATTTGTTCTGCCATTCATTCTTTGGGTTTCAGCCATCAAGTGCAATTCCACCATAGATTCTGCAATTTCCCTCTGTTGGGCCCTTCGGGGAAACCACTCATTAATTATTATTATTATTAGCTTTTATATAGCGCCAACGATGTACCTGGCGCTTTAAAGAGACTAAGATAGACACGGCCCCTGTCCGAGAGCTTACAACCTAAAGACAGGGGGAGGGGAGACAGGGAAGGGGGAACAGAGGCAGAGACAAGGGATGCAACATTCATGATGATGTGATAACTCAGGTACACGTTCTTGGCTTGTTTACAGTAAATTGGGAGTTTGCAGATAACAGGTGGGGGATAATCCTGGGTGGGGATGATTAGCAGGAGTTAGGAAGGGCAGAGCAGAAGAGGTGGGTTTTGAGGAGGGACTTAAAGGTACAAAGGGTGGGGGCAAGGCGGATGTGGGCAGGGAGGGGGTTTCAGGCATGCGGGGCAGTGAGGGAGACGGGACAAAGGCGGTTGGGGGAGCGGGTGAGGGAGGGAATGGAAGAAGAGCGGAGTGCTCGAACGGGTTGAGAGGGAGATCAGGGCAGAGAGGTAGGGAGGAGCGAGGTTGTGAAGGGCTTTGTAGGTGAAGACGAGGAGTTTGTGCAGAATACACTCAGGAAGGGGGAGCCACTGGATAGAGGAGAGGCTGCACATGGTCAAAGCGACGGGCTAGGTGGATCTCAAAGGCAGCGTCTGTACGTTTCATCTGTAATTGTGAATCCTTTCAATATGGCATCTTTCACTAACGTGAAGCTAGCAGTTTCTGTAGGCTCCACGGTATCATAGATAGTCTGATTAGTTTCCAATAGGCATGGTGCTAGCAAGGTGGTCCATGGGCCATCAGGATGACATGGCCACCCTCTCAACTGTCCTCAGGAAAGTTTCAGGATCATCATTAGGACCCATTTTGTTGAGGTGAACTGGGGTGTCTTAGATGCTTCCACGCTTGGCTGTAAGACTGGCAACAACAGTGTAGTTGTATCTGCTAAGAGCTTCGTCTGAGCTTGTACCTGGGTAGTCGTCAGCTCGTGTACTAAGTGGACGTGTGTATTCTGTTGTTGTGTCACCAACTTCTGTATCAACTGTTGATATTCGGACGCCTGCAGTCTATGAGCTTCGGCCAGCAGGGGTATCTAATAGCAGGGGGTATCTAGTAGCAGGGGTCAGGAAATGGAGACTCCAGCCCCCCAGCCAAGGCCAAGCTCCCCTTGGTTTCTACTACACCTTAGGGTAACTTTGACTGGGTCCATGGGTTGGGGCCCTCCCAGTCGGAGTGTCAGGCAGCTTCCTCCTTCCAGAGGCTGCCTTGCAAGCCACTGGACCAAGTGCTGGCATTAACGGTGCGGTCTCTAGGCAGCTGACCAGGTGGTCTGGATCCTGCCTCGTCCACCCCACTTGTGGGGCTTTTGTCTCTAGCATTGGTCTCTAGCTCCACCCCCTGCTTGCTAGGCCTCCCCTGGGATGTCATGTGGTGGCCTTCAGGGGTGCAGGAGAGTCATCACTGGGTGAGTTTTCACAAAGACCTATGGTCCCTAAAGCCTAGCATCCTGTCTCCAACAGTGGCCAATCTCTGTCTCTTGGGAGAAGTACCCAACAGGTCATAATGGGCAATCCATTCCCTGTTGTTCCAGGCCCCAACAGTAAAAGGCTACGTCCCCAAAACCTACTTGACTAATAGACATTAATGGACCAATCCACCTCTGAGAAGATCTTAGTGCAAGGTGTACCTTGACCGTGCAAGGTGTACCTTTGACCGCCTTGCAGTGCAGGGGCCAAGTGTTGCCAGCACATTGTTGTTCCGAACTTTGTGTTTTAGGATTGTGATTTAGGTTCCAGGGGTCAGGTGTTGCCAGCATAAGCCCCAAGAAGGGCAAGGCATACTATGAACTTTGATTTTCTAGGACTGTAACTTAAGTCCTAGGGACTAAGTGTATTATTTTAAATGTCTAATCAAATGTATGTATTTGTCTAAATGTTTAATCATATGCATATATTTGTTTTGACTGTGCAGTGGCTATGGCGCAAGCTAAATGCCTAAATAAACTTACTTAATGGACCAATCCTCTAAGAACTTATCCAATCCTTTTTTAAAACCAGCTACACTACTGACCTTGACCACTTCCTCTGGCAGCAAATTCCACAAGTTCAATATGTGCTGAGTGAAAAATATATACTTTCTCTTATTTATTTTAAATCTGCTCCCAGTTAATTTCATGGAGTGTTCCCTTGTTCTAGTACCATTAGAGAGGGAAAATAATGGTTCCCTATTTATGTGTTCCACCACACCACTCATGATTTGATAAGCTTCTATTGTATCCCCACTCATTTGTCTCTTCTTCAGCTGACAGCTGACCTCAAAGGCCACAACGGGACATGAGGGATGAGGCAGTCTTTCAGATACTTGGGGTCCAGGCAGATTCAGGTTTTATATGTTAAAACAAGCACCTTGAATTGTGCCTGGAAAGTTATTGGTAGGCAGTTCATACTCTGGAACTCCAGTGTAATGTGCTCCCAATGACCTGCCTTGACAGAAGGTGGGCCGCCATGTTTTGTACCAGCTGCAGCTTCCAAATAGTCATCAAGGACAGCCCCATGAAGAACACCTTAGAGTAGCCAGTGTGGTGTAGTGGAAAGGTGCTTGACTTAGATCAGGGTTCAAATCTCACCCTAGCCAATGAACTCACTGGGTGGCCTTGAGCAAGTCACTATCTTTCAGCCTCAGTTCCCCACCTGTAAAACAGGAGTATGTTTGTGTCTGTCTTTCCCTGTATGTTCCCCTCATCCTTGTTCATCTTAGATTATAAACCCACTGAGCAGGGACCTGTCTCTGTAAAGCACTGCATATGCATAATAGTGCTATAGAAATGATTTGTTGTAGTAGTAGTAGTCTAACCTTGAGGTTATGAAGGCATAGATGATGGTGGCCAGGTATGAACCTGATAAAAATGGGGTTGCAGTCTTCTCACCATGTGGAGTTGGTGTAAAGTGTTCCTGGCCACCACCAGAACTTCATAATCTGTGATCAAAGGAGACTGGACCCCATCAATGATAGGTGTCCCAACATGCCCCAGGTCATAAAGCCATTCATCCATAATCACTTTGGTCTTGTCTAGATCCAATTTTAATCAGCTTCCCCCATTCAGTCCCCAATGGCATGGAATTTTCTGGAAATTTCCCTTTCCCCCCCAAATTCCCTGCATGGAGGGAAATTTCCCTCCATGTGGAAATACTGAGTTCCAGGTTCACAGCACCTCCCAGGGGTTACAAGGAGCTGACTGCCTCCGTCATGACCCAGGTCTTGAACCTTTGCCCCAGGGTTGTTGAAGTGATGGCTGGGCCTGCAGCACCACTTTTTCTCCTTGCTTCAGGCCCAGCCACTCCCCACAAGAGACCTCCTTGCCTTGCCACGCTTCCTATTGCCTGATTCCTGCCCTTGTTATGCCCCCCAGCTTCCTGGTTGATTGGCTGACAGCCAGCAGATAAGGCTTGCTGGTAGCACCTTTTTCCTCCTTGTGCTCTCTGGCCATTTTAAATGGTGCCGCTGGATGGGGGATGCATGAGCGCACTGATGCGCACATGGAGGGTTGGCAGGGCATGCACACTCATCCCCCACGCACGGAGTAACTTCTGTTTCCCCCAGTTGCTCCATGCATGGGGATGCATGTTAAGCGGAAGCACGCACACACACCCACTCACCACGTGGGCCTGTGCCGTGTCCTTCACATGGGCCTCTCCCACTCACGAGCATGCAGATTTCTGCATGTTCATGAGTGGGAGGGCCCCATGTAAAAAGGACCCCCTGTCTTGCTTCTAGCCCCAGTGCCTGTCTCCCCAGTCTTGTGCCCCCTTTTCCTGTTCTGGTGCCCTGATCCTGACCCCCACCCTATGACCCTTACAGTCCCCTGCTGGCAGTGCCAACAGCTGGACAAGTGGGTGGAACTGCTGCCATTTTGGGGGTCAGGGAGCTTTTGTGGTCCAGAGGGGAGATGTTTTCTCCACATATTCTGGACTGTTGTTACCCCACTAGTTAAGGCACCACACTCAGGATCCTTTTTCAAGAGGGTTTGGTTTGAAACTGGGAGCAGTAGCCTTGTTAGTTTCACCTGCTGGGGAATTTACTTGGCAACCAGAGCAGCCAGCCACTGAGGCCGTTTTTAGACGAGCGCGGCGGCGCCCTCGCTTGTTTTCAAAAAAGCCGGCAGCCCGTTCCATACGCGACGCTGCCGCCGAATACGCGCATGTGCGGGTGATGCGCTTCCATTTCCGGCCGCGTATGACCAGCCTCGATCGCCGACCCGGTCAGTTCGCGCCCGGAAATGGATGCGCGTCGGCCGCGCATGCGCATATTCGGCGGCAGCGTCACGTGTGGAATGGGCTGCCGGCTTTTTTAAGAAACAAGCGCGGGCACCGCCGCGCTCGTCTAAAAACAGCCTGAGTTTCCCTTCCAGCCCCAGTTCTGTCACTTTCACTAGTGAAGATTTTTTTTCCACCTGGGAGCAGCCTCCTCAATTTCACAGGAAAGTGGGGAGATTACTTTGCATATCCCTGCTCAGCAGAGCATTTCCCTTGCAGTCCTAATAATTGTCAGTTGTGTGCCTAAAGGAATTCTATCCAACCAATTTAGAATTCCCCAATACATGTAACTGTCAGGGATGGGCCTTGCACCCACAGCTGTAGAACCTGTCTGGGGTGCTCCCTGTTTCCTGCGCTATTGGCAAAGTGCTGTAGGGAGTGGCTCCCTTCTCTTGGTATTATCCCTCTCCCTCCTGCTCTGCACCCTATGCACACCTGGTGGAGGGCGTGGGCCCACCTGCCACAGTCTGATTGGTTCTGTGTAGTATTTAGGGCTGCTGAAGGCTGTGGCAGGGGCGGAGCTTCTGGTCATTTCTCCTTGACTCTTGCGCAGTCCATGCCTCCTCTTCTTGCTTGTACTCTGCTGCACTTCTGTTTGTGTCAGTGTTGTGCTGGTAAGTCTTAGTGTGTTGTGTCCCCTTTGTGTTCCTAGTGTGTGAAGCCCTCCCCCACCTCTTTGTGCTGGTAGTTGTCCTGTTTGTATTTCTTGTGTGTAGGGGCATTTCTTGCCCAGCTCTCCTCCCCCTCTGTCTGACTGCATAAGGTGTATGCTGATTGGTCTGTACTCACACCCTGCTCTGTCTCCATATTGATTTGTTTCCCTTATACCCTGAAACCCCCACTGTGTGTCTTGTTCTCTGTTTGTCTGTCTGTCAGCAGGAGAGGCCCAGCCCTGTGGTTGTCTCTTGTCTCTCTCTGTAACCTTGCTGCTCTCCCCCTTGGCCTTGATCCCACTAGGGCCTTTTCCCTGAATCCCTAGCCCCTTAGCTGCCCCCTAGCCCCTTACCTGCCCCCTGGACTTTGGCTCCTCCAGCTCTGGTTGTCCTGCTCCCTGCCTCTGGTCCCCTGTTGCTCCCCAACTCCCTGCCTCTAGTTCCCTGTTGCTCACCCTGCCTCTGCTACCCTGCTCCCTGCCTCTGGTCCCTCGCTCCCTGTTGTTGGTCCCCTGTTGCTCCCTAACTCCCTACCTGTAGTCCCCTGTTGCTCCCCCCGCTCTGGTTCCCTATTCCCCACCTCTGGCCTCCTGCTCCCCATCAACAGTTCCCTGCCTCTGGCTCCTTGCTCCCTGCCTCTGGCTTCTTGTTCCCTGTCCCTGGTTTCCCTCTTCCTAGTTCCCTGACCCTTGACCTCAATGATGAACCATATGCTTTCTTAGGCCAGCCTGTCTGGCCCTTATGCTGAGCATTTCGTTTCCCTGGTATTAGAGAGTGGCTGAGAGGTGTACTTGTTACTCGCTTTGCCTCCTTCCCCCTTTTCCTCGCCTCCCTACCTTTCCCTCCATAGGCTCTGGCTGCCAGAGCCTGACAGTAACTATATACAGCCTCTCTCTTGATTCTATCAATTTGCAGAGGGGGAGGGAGTAAAGAAATCACAGACAGGAAATGGAAAGATGGTGAGGGGGCCTGGGGCCTTGCACCTGTCTTTCCAGCCATCTCCCTGTCATTTCAGCTGTTACTGGTGTCCTCTCACCCATCATTTCCAAACAGCTCTTTGTCATTTCAGCCACTCAGTGGCCATACCTGTCATTCCACCCATTATTCCAGTTACTCCCCATGGTCTTGTCCCTGTCATTCTACCTAGGCCCATGATATTCCAGCCACTCCCAGTAGCCTCTATGTGTCATTCCACCTAGCTTTGTCGTTTCACAGACTCCCGATGGCCTCTTACACATCATTCAACCCAGCCTCTGCTGATTCCAGTCGCTTCTGGTGTCCTTCTTCCCACCATTCCACTCAACCCCACTGTCATTCCAGCTACTTCTGGTGGTCTCATACCCAGCACCCTCATAGTTCCAAATACTCTGAATTCCATCCAACTCCCCTCTGTCTTTTGGTTTTCTCACTGTGGCTTCCTAACTCTTTTTCCTCCTGGCTTTTTTAGTCCCTCATCACCACCTTCTTTGGAATTTCTGGTCTTCCCCCCCACTCCCTGTGTTTCAGATAAGCATCTGCCATTTTATTGGTTTACTGCCCATTAAGGGTTACTGACATTCCTCAAACCCCATTACTTTCAACTGGTGTTCCTATTGTTTCCAATCAGCATTCCATGTGCCTTGTCAGTTTCACATGCTGGGGAGTTTGTTTGGCAACTTGAGCAGTCAGCGAGTTTCCCTTTTGGTCCTAGATCTAACTGCTGGGCACGGGCCATGGCCCCTACTAGCCCTGCTTAAGACTGGTCCTGCTTGGAGTGGGATGTGTGCGTCTGAGTGTGAGAGAGGGTGGAGCTTATTGGCTGAGTGAGCAGGGCTTGTTCCTCTGGTTACTGGAAGTGATGGGAGATGCGCAGTCCTCCATGGCAACCATAAAACCTATCTGGTGCATATGCCAGTTGGAGGTCTCACATATGTATCCTTAGGCTGCCCAGCTCTTGCGCATTATTCAGGATGGTTTGCCCCCAGAGTAATGGATCCAATAGAATTCCAGAACTCTCTGGAGAATTTACCCGCTGACCTTGATGGCCTCTGTCAATGGCCTGGAGACATTGTGGCCATTGCTGGGTCAGGTTGTTAGTGCCTCGCTTTGGGAGGCCAGGGTGCCTGACAGCCTCAAAATTGCTGTTGTCTGGGGGTGGACTGAGCATGTGCGGCGTTTAGATGCGCTGGGAAAAAGTTCCATTCAGTCCAAGCACAATAAATTAAAAATTAAAAGCCTACAGACTGCAAACCCAGAAAAAAATTGTCTCCTGATTGAGCGGGAGGACCCAGAGCCACTCAAAAGCGAAGAAAGGAACGGTGAGCGGCACGATACTGTCAGCCCAGGGGCCCGGCAGCGGCCGCACCCCCACTCCTCACGTCGGAGGGGGTGCATCACAAGCCTGCGGCGGTTGGGGGTGGGTGCCCCAGCAGCACAGCCGGTAGCTCCGCCCCCGGCAGCAACGTCCACTCCGGGGTCAGAGTCCCCGGATCTGGCCATGCCCCCTGCGCTGGTTCCGCTTGTTGGAGAGCCCCCACCCCTACCGCAACGTTTGGAACGCCTGTGAGCACGTACAGGGGCGGGGTTTGTAGGATAAAAGCCAGCGCCGCAAACAGAGCAGTGCTGGTGATTCAAAGACCGGCCCCCCTGTGACTGAACCTAGAAACATTGCATGAGCAGAGTGAGAGAGCTAGAGAGCATGACGAGACCTGTGTGCATGATTTCCCTGACCCCCTTCCCGGCGTGACTTGGTGAGTGTGTGCGGGCGTGTGTAGTGTTGGTAGCCCTTCTGCACCCCCTTCCTTCCTTGGTTCATTGTTCCCAGTATAAGTGACGTTTGCCTCCTTTCAGTCGGTGTTCCTTCCCCCCTCTGCTCACAACCCCACATACCCTTCCTTATTCCCCTCACCCTCCCGAGTGCAAGTGCTGTGTGGGTCACTAAGGGTGGGCCCTAGCTTCCCTGAACCTCGAGCGCCCTATGATGATAGAGGCCTGTTCTCTCCTCGAGAGGTAAAGGCCACACTTCTATCCTGACGGGCACCTTTACCCACTTAAACTTACTGAGCCAGGGCAAGCCTCGGCAGCAAGCGGACACGAGTAGGGCTGTAGTGGCATGCCACTGTGGCAGCTGTTACTGATGGAAACCCCTATTCCGCACATCATGGCGCGGTTCGGCAGAGGCTGCTTTTCGATGGCTGTGGTGGCAGTTTGCTGCTAATGGTGCTGCGGCATCGGAACTGGTGGGCGGAAGTGTAATTTTTGCGGATTCCAGTAAGAAGCGGCACCAACTCCTCTTTCTATCTGCTGCGGAATCTTTGTGATTATCTGATCATTGTATCATGTTTCCGCCACACTGAATACAAGGTATCGCGAGACCCGGCGGCATGATCAACCCTCGGATTTCATTGGCCAATTTCATTGTCTCTAGGGCTTTTTCATTTCATTGGCTAGGCCTTTCCCAGAGAGACATGTCTCGCCTTCACAATTAAGTATAAATAGGTGTGTTTGTAGCTTTTTTCCCTCTTGATCCCCAATCGCAGTGAGAGTGAGTGACTGTTGGAGCCGTGCTGCCAGTGTCTGTTTGTTAACACACTCTGATCTTCCACGCTCCATGACAAAGCACCTCATAGCGACTCGAGGAGAGAGAATCTTATCCCTTCCTCCTAATTCATATAATACCATTGATTTTGGATACCATAAGAAGGTTTTTGTGTAAGTGCTTGAACTTTTATTATAATTCTTCTAAACTGTGCTTTATTTAACAGCTAATTTAGTGCTAAAGCAGCTAAAGTAATTTTGGTACAGCTGCACTTTACATTTTCCATTATCCTTTTTTGTAATAAATGTACACATATGTTCTTTATTGCTGTGAGCCTTTTATGTTTATCGCTAGGTTTGTGTTGATGATATTGTTTTTGGTTGCTATTGTTAGTGCTCTCTGCATAGCCAGGCATAGCCGTGGAATCTGCAGAAGCTGCCGGCGAGCCTGGAGGAGCATGGACTCGGGGAGGGTCGTCGGGGAAGCACATGGGGAAATAGACATGGCCGGGGGGGGAGGGGCTTCTGGGAGAGTCACCCAGGGAGAGCCTGGAGGAGGGGGGGCATAGCCATTAGCCACAGAAGACTTGGGGTCCCGTGCAGTCCCTGTACCGGCAGCACCTCCCCCCCGGCCATCTCAATTTCCCTGTGTGCTTCCCCGACCCTGAGTCCAGGCTCGCCTGCAGCTTCTGAGTCTTCCGCAGCTACCGGCTATGCCCCCCCCTCCAGGCTCTCCCTGGGTGACCCTACCCGCAGCCCCTCCCCCCTGGTCATGTCTATTTCCCCGTGTGATTCCCTGACCCGAGTCTGCAATAGCCGGTAGCCGTGGAAGGCTCGGAAGCTGCAGGTGAGCCTGGAGCAGGGACTCGGGGTCTTGGAAGCACATGGGGAAATGGACACGGCTGGGGGGGTGCTGCTACC
>QEPC01014534.1:2552409-2563803 GCA_003113815.1 Sphenodon punctatus
CTCTTCCCCCCTCCCTTCCCGTTTCCCTTGTGTGGGCGTTCCCTTGTGTGCCTTGTGGCTTCGTTTGCCCTCAGGCGGCCATGTCTGTGTCCCGCCCCTGCCCGGTGCCTTGTGGGGGTTTAGCGCCCGCTGGGGGTTCGGCTGCACGTCTGTTGTGCTGCCACGGCCCGCGATGGTGCGGCCTGGTTCCAGCCCGTGGTCCCGTTCCCGGCACGTCTGTTTGGGTCGTTTTCAAACCCCCGGGTGTGGTTGCGCTGTTCGCCCCCCCTGGTGGTTCGCTGTGGTGAACCGGCCGCCCGTAACGTCTGAAAGTACCCATGGTTGCAATCCTTTGGTTAAAAATGTGGATATGTTTATGTATAAGATTAATATTATGAATAATATTGATAGGCTAAACTAAGGTTACTTAAAAGCTTTGGTGCTTGGGCTGAGATGGTAGCACAGTACCATTACAGCGCAAATTTAGTCACTACCCCCCCCACACATGCAGAGTGCTTTTAACTCTGTGGCAATGTGTATGTATCTCTATATTAAGTTTATTGCCATTTTTCTTTCTTTTTTCCTTTACAACTGCTTTGTTACAGAGCTTTTGTGTAATATTGTGATTAGGCTGTGGTGGGAGGACTGGAAGCAAAACATGAACAATTCAATAGGGAATGAGGGACAGCTCTGCACAAGGGAGAATCTCCTCGGCAACCCGACACTAAACACACAGCCCAGGATAAGAAAGAGAAGAAGGAGAAACAATAATACTAAAGTAAAAACACTTCTAACTAAAGAAAAAAATAAAGATAGCAGAAATTAATATATGTACAATTAATGTCAAGGGCCTAAACTGCCCAATAAAAAGGCGTAAACTTTGGCAATTTGTGGGACAAAAAACAAATGGATATAGTCGCAGGACAGGAAACCCACTTGTTAAGTAAGGACAACTACAGACTTAAAAACAAACAATATAATGAAATATACTTTGCTAATGCCAACTGTAAGAAGGCTGGAGTCATGATAGGGATATCCAATACACTGAAGTTTAAATGTATTAAGAAAATAGGGGATAAAGAGGGAAGGTATTTGATTATCATTTGTAAGATAGAGGACATCACCCACACACTTGTGTGTGTTTATGCCCCTAACAAAAATACTTTAGCCTTCGAGAGAAACTTCCACTGGAATTGACTAGAACAATCTACGGGTATTTTCAGACGTTACGAGATCACACTCAATCACAGTGAACCACGGTCAATCCCGCGGTGGGGCCAAAGCACCCTGAAGGTCTGTTTTGCGGGCGCCAGATGTTCACCACGGTCAATACCCACATGGGGTCAAAATCAATCATGCTTTTGGAGCTCCCCTCCCGGACCATCTCCGAAAGCGTGGTCAAAGAGATTCCCGATGGGAACCAACAAAAGTAACATCTGGCCAGCAACCACCAGCTGGAATCAAAGGAAATGATTCCCAGCCAGGGACAAAGCACGCAGCATCACTGCCAGGCAACTAGCAACAACACAGGCCAGGGATGGAGATGTAAAGGGCACACAGCAGCAGCCGCGACAAGCTGCCCCAGCGCCTTCCAGGTGCTTTGACCACGGTCCGGCTGCCCCAGGCCGTAATCTGGCGGCCCGATTCCCTGCCGTGGTCCCAGTCCCGTTACATCTGTTTGGGGCTTCTTTTGACCACGGGCTGGTTGTTTGGTTCACCCCCGCCGGGAATCCACTGTGGTGAATCGGGACCACGTAATGTCTGAAATCACCCTACATCAGAGACCTGGTATAAGACAAAGGAAACAAAGTTCAAGGAAAAACAGGACAATGAACTTTACTCTCAACAACTTATCTTAGTGAGCAAACAACAGATATAGTTTGAACCCCCCCTTCCTTCCTTCCTTTCTTTCCTTCCTTTGAAAAACCACCCTTCCCCTCCCCAGTTACCCTGATTTGTTTAAAATGTTGTTGGTACAAAACTTACTTGCTTCTTCTCGACTTCTGAACCTCAGGACAGACCCGGCTATGAAAGAGAAAGCTGTAACATGAATACATTATTTTTTTAATGAGAAGAATTTCTTATTAATACAATTTTTTATTAAAAAATAAAATAAAAATACTTTAGCCTTCTTTAAAGAAATTATTCCAATTATAAAGGAAGAAATGAATGGCAAGCTGATCCTATGTGGAGACTTTAACTCCCTCCTGTCTATGTTGGACAAATCCAACCCATCAAAATTGAAAAAACCCAGCAAAAGATTATGAAATTAATAGAGGAACAGGATTGCGTGAGCGTTTGGCAGTCCCTGAATCCCACGCAGAAAAATTACTCATTTTATTTAAGCAAGCACTTAACCTACTCTTTGATTGATCATATAGTCATAGAAAGGAAAAATTTCCAAACAAGCTTTCAACGTCGGATTTTGCAAATGACATTTACAGACCATAATGCAATCTGGGTGAAAATGACTAACAGCAAAGTCAACAAACACACACAAACAAGATGGCAGCTGAATAAAATAATTTGATTGGACTCCCAAATTAAGGGAAAAATACAAAAAGACCTCGTAGAATACTTTAACAACAACGATCAAGGGAACATTTCCCCATTAATACTATGGGATGCGATGAAGGCAATCATTAGGGGCTCATAGATCTCCGCAGCCACCTATAAGTGGAAAGAGAAAAACAAAGAAATTAATGAATTACAATTAAAATTGACAGTCCTCCAAAATATACAAAAAATAAATGCTAACAAAGGGGGGGGGGGGAATAGTGTAACTGAGGGGTTTAACAGAAGCTATAAATACCGAACATATTATTAAAAGGCTACGATACACTAAACAATTTTATTTTGAACGGGCGAACAAGGCAGACAAAACATTGGCATGGTTAGTTTAAAAAAGAAAAGAAAAGATATATTTAACATATCAGGGATAGCCTAGCCAATGTATCTGGCAATCAGTTAAGGATAGATTCATACAGTTCTACTCTGAGCTCTACCAATCAGTACAACCCCCAGAACACACAATATAAGATTTTTTAGTGGGACTAAACATGCCATGATTGGACAACGTACAACGGTCCTATCTGAATACCCCAATAACACAGGAGGAAATAAAAACCACAATTAAGGATCTCCCCTCTAATAAAGCCCGAGGTCCTGATGGATGGATTCTATAAAATATACTGTGCAGAGATTACCCCGGTTCTGGAAAAAGCATTTCAGACTTTCATCGCTCAAAAAAGCCTTGTCTCCTCATTCTATGAAGCCAATATAACATTATGCCCCCAAAGTGGTAAAAATATAGACGAATAGATACCGGCCCATCTCCCTACTCAATTTGGATCTGAAGATATTCACTAAAATCTTGGCCAATAGATTACAACATTGTATCAAAGAACTAATATCATCAGACCAAACTGGCTTCATCACGGGTCGAATGGGCATTGATAGTGTAAGAAAAGTAATTAATGTTATGCACAAAATAAAACAGGACAAAATTCCAGCAGTGATAATCTCACAAGACGCTGATAAAGCTTTTGACCATCTGGAATATCTATTCCTAACGAAAACAATGGAGCATATGGGCTTTAAGGGGAATTTTTTGGAATGGATTAAAATTATACATAAACACCCCACCTCCAAACTTATTGTAAATGGCAAACTTACCAACAAATTTGACCTCCAAAGGGACACCAGACAAGGGGTGATTTCAGATGTTACGGGCGCCCGATTCACCATAGTGGATTCCCAGTGGTGACGAACCAGCTAACCACCCCCCGTGGGCAAGAGAAGCCCCAAACAGACGTGACGGGAGCAGGACCATGGCAGGGAATCGGACCGGCAGACCACGGCCTGAGGCAATGCAACAGACGTTATGCCGATCCCAGGCTGGGCCGTGGTCAAAGCACCCGGAAGGTGCCGGGGCGACTCGTCCCGGCTGCTGCAGTGTGCCCTTTAAATCTCCCTCCCTGGCCTGTGTTGTTGCTTGTTGCCTGGCAGAGACGCTGCGTGCTTTGTCCCCAGCTGGGAATCATGTTGCTTGATTCCGGCTGGTGGTAGCCATTCAGTCATTACTTTTTTTTGTTTCCCGGTGGGAATCGCTTTGACCACGCTTTCGAAGATGGTCCAGGCTGGAGCTCCGGAAGCATGGTTATTTTTGACCCCATGTGGGGATTGACTGTGGTGAACATCTGGCGCCCCCGAAATAGACGTTCAGGGTGCTTTGGCCCCGCTGTGCTTGACTGATCTCGTAACGTCTGAAATTACCCAAGGATGCCCGCTCTCACCATTATTATTTAACACTGGATTAGAACCATTGGCATTGGCCATAAAACAAAATCCCATAATCAAAGGAGTACAATTCCAGGATCAACAAGTTAAAATCGCCCTGTATGCAGATGATACAATGCTGTTTCTGACCAACTTTAAACATTCAGTCCCAGCTACCATAACATTACTTGAGCACTTTGGTAAGCTTTCTGGGTATAAAATTAATATCTCTAAATCCCAAATGTTTCTTCTAAATGAGCTAGGCAACCCGAGATCAGAAATTGAACAAATTACTCCATTTAAAATTGACAACTCACATTTAAAATATCTGGGAATTAACCTGACAAAAAACATAACAAACTTATATAAAAGTAATTAATTACCTTTGATAGAGGAAGCAAGAAAACTGAGGTACTCCTGGTTGACAGTCAGTTGTTCCTGGATGGGGAAAATAAACTTAATTAGAATGATACTACTACCTAAATTACTGTACACAATAATAGAACTACCTGACCAGATCCCAGCAGAATTCTTCAACACACTGAATAAGGTTAACAACAATATCATCTGGAAAATAAACAAACAGAGTAAGAAGTACAATTATGATGACCTCTGTGGAAAAGGGAGATCTCAACTTACCAAATTTTAAATTACATCACTGGGCATCGGTACTCCGGGGCATTAAATTATGATACGAAGATGTGAAGGAACCTATATGGGTGGAACTGGAAAAACAAATATTATATATAGATAATTTTGGCTGCTTATTTGATGAAGAAACCACCCCCAAAATACAAACCCAGGACAAAACTATACACCCCTTTATTGATACGGCACTGTGAATTTGGAGAATTTGTCAAAATAGACTAGAAATCCAACAAGGAAAGTCCCCACTTAAACCTATCAGATGTGATACCTTATCTCTAAATAAAAAAGAAAAAGAGACTCTGCTTAGATGGAAAAAAAAAAGGATTAAAGCAAGGTAGACATTTTTTTGTGAGCAAAGATCTGATTACTGCAGATACTTTACAAAGTAGGTGTAAAGAGCGAATAGACCCCTGGCTATACACTAAAATACATAGTTACTTAACACACCCACAAAATAAGCCACACTTCACACGAGAACCCTATCCTATTGAATTAGAATTATTTAATAATAGCCCACACAAGAAGACTATTTCCAGATTATATCAAATAAATAGAAATATATTTCACCTGTTGGATTCGGGGTATTTATCAATCCGGGGAGATGAGCTGCGACTAATGATAACCGACAAACAGATGGTACAAACCTGGACCCACATGAGAAAATGCGCGTGCTCTTTAATGGTTAGAGAGCCACAGATAAAATTAACTTTATGATTTTACCTTACCCCAGAAAGGATACATCAAGCAAATAGAAATTATAGTTATTTATGTTGGAGGGAATGTGGGCAAAAAGGTACTTACATCAATGGTGGGAATATCCTATAATAAAGAACTTCTGGCAGAAAATCTGGGAGAAAATAGAACAATATACCAAGCTGAAATTAAGGGTATTTTCAGACGTTACGTGGTCAGTGTCCACCACAGTCAATTCCCTGTGGTGGCTTGGACCACGTAACGTCTGTTGGGGGCGAATGGATGTCCCACCACAGATGTTACCACAGTGTTGGATCACATTCATCACGCGAGCTGCCGAAGCAGTGGGGCCGGAGGCCGTCGCGTGTTGAAGGCGATTCCCCGCCGTGGTGACCCCCGCTGTCACATCTGGATGGCGGCCACGGCCCGGAATCCCTGCAGGGAGTCCGGACCTTGGCCATAGCGGGCGAGCACTGCAGCGGCACTGACCGCCGCGGCTGCCCGTCTCCCCAGAGGGCGGGTGGCGGAGAGCGTGGAGGGGGTGGGGCCGTGCGGCCACACGTTGCACTGCGTGGCCCCGCCCCCTCCCCAATTCCCTGCCGGGATCCCCCGGCACGTCTATTAGGGCGTGACGGGTCATCCCTGCGGGGGATCATTTCATTGATTTTGTGATTTCACGTCTGAAAATACCCTACCTTTCACATCTCAATTGGCACTGCTGGGGATATGGCCAAACGAGCTTGAAAAACATTCTAACGCTCTAGCTGGAAAAGCAATGATCCTAGCGGCTGTCCATCCAATAGTTAAAAAATGGAAATCACCAGCGGGCCCTACAATAACAGAGTGGATCCAGTGATATGATACGTACTGTCGATGGACAAAATAGTGGCTGGACTACATGACACTCTGGAGGAATTTTACACGACTTGGACCCTAAGCTAGACTTTAATAACAGAAAATATGGACATGGAAAAGAAAGCTTTCTATCAATTAACAATCAATCTGAATCAACAACCTGGACTGAAACCTTCGAGGAGCGACCTCAGATTCTCACAAACCTCTGTCTTGTATTTTGTTTTCTGTTTTGTTTTTCTTATTCCTTACTATGCTTTTGTTTATTTTAGTGTAACTGTTATGGCAGTTTCCTCTTGGATACTGGGCATTATGATTACTTTTGACAGATAGTCCTTATTTCATGTACTTTGCAGAAATAAATAAAATGTTAATAATAATAATAATAATAATAATAATTTTAAAATTGCTGTTGTCTGAACCATCTCTTGAGGTTGACTTCATTGTCAGCTATCACCCCATCTCTAAGGTTATTGGATGGGTGGTTGCCTTGCAGCTCCAGGTGCATCTTGATGTTATTGAATTCCTGGATCCATGTCAGGCAGGATGGCACTTAGACTGTGTTTGTGGCTTTGGTTGATGATCTCCACTTAGAAATTGACAGGGATAATTGTGCCCTGTTGATTTTGATAGATCTTTTGGCAGTCTTTAATACCGTTGAACATGGGGTGTTGTTGACATGACTGCAGGACATGGCAGAAGTTTGTGGGACTGCTCGAGTGGTTCCACTCATTCTTGGCAGGGAGAATGCAGAGGGTGGTAATGGGCGGTGGCTTGTTGTACCCTCAGGAGCATCTGTGTGGGATCCCGCAGAGTTCCATCTTGTCTCCACTCCTGTTCAATGTGTATCTGAGGCCCTGAGTGAGACTGTTCAGAGATTTGGAGTGAAGTGCCATCAGTATTCTGACAACACCCAGCTCTGTCACTCTCTTTTATCTGACCCAGGTCCTGCAGTCTCAGTCTCAGTCTGGCTGCTGTTGGGGACTGGATGTGAGCTGATTGAAGCTGAATCCAGAAATGACTGAGATGATGATGGTTGTCTGACCTTGTTATCCAAGGGATATAGGAACCCATGTTATTGATGGGGTTTAGCCTCCTTTGGTCACTCAGGTTCGCAGCCTTGGGGTGCTCTTGGATCCACTGCTGTGCCTGGATTGCCAGGTTGTGGCGGTGGCCAGGACCACTTTAGGCTGCAAACCTTTTTTTAAAATCAGATTCGGATTTTGCCATCATCATCCTTGCCTTCGTAACTTCGAGGCTAGACTACTGCAATGCACTCTACATGGGGCTGCTCTTGATGCCTGTTTGGAAGCTGCAGCTGGTGAAGAACATGGCATCCTGCCTTCTGCCAGGGGTGAGTCATTGGGAGCACATTAGACGGGTGCTCCAGAGCCAGCACTGGCTGCCAGTAGCTTTCCAGGCACAACTGAAGGTGGTGGTTCTTCTTTGAGGATCTCTGCGATTCTCAATCTTGGGATCACTTCCTGCTCTGCAGGCATTGGGAGACCTTGATGTCAGCAGTTTCCAGGCAGAAAAAACCTGGAAAGATCTAGAACATGGTGAGGTCTCCAACCCTCCATCCCCCCTCCCATCCTGCCAAAAGCACGGGCTCAAGATCGTGCGAGAACGGGACTCTATAAATAGGGGGAGGAGCCCTCAACGCCTCAGTTCCTTACAACCGCATCATGTTGGGAAGACTTCAGTGCTTTTCAGTGCTATTGTCAGTAGTAAAAGAAATAAAATACATTACATTTAGAATACTCATCTAGAAGAACTCTTGTATAGATCTGAGTGTCTGTGCCTTAGTCCACGGGGTTCGTCCTTTTGCCCTTTGACTGTGAGGGTCTGTTTGCTTCATCCATGGATGAAACCCTCAAAAAGAAAAAGGAAACTAGCCAGACTGCTAGGTCTGCAGGGGTTATTAGGGTAATGAGGAAGAGATTCTACCCATCTTCTGCCCCTTACTCCTACACCCCCAAGCAATGTTCATCTTACCCGTTCCAGACTGGAAGACGTTTCTCCCTGCAATCCCAGCAATCCCAATCCTTTTCTCCCAGCCTCGAGGGAGATTTAACAAACAGAGGGGGAAGAGGGAGAGCCTCTTCCAACTCTTCATCTGGGCAACCCCCCAAAAATAGTTTTTAGCCAATCTCAGATCAAGAGAGGAAAGGAGGTTTCCCCCTCCTTCTTTAACTGTCTCCTGCCCTTTTATGACCAATGGGCATTCCTCACCCGTGATCGCTTGGTCAGAGAAATAATTAGGTCTGGCTACGCCATTCAATTCCATACGTTTCCCCCCAACTTACCCCTCCCCCCACCGCCTCTTCGGGGCTCCTCTCACAAAACTCAAATACTTCTGGAGATTGAGAAGCTCCTCTTAAAAGGAGTTCCTCTTTCAGAGCAAAATACTGGATTCTACTCCAGCTATTTTGTAGTCCCCAAGAAGGATGAGGGGTTCAGATCCATCCTGGATCTCAGACTTCTCAACAGATACATAAAAAGATACACATTTCGTATGACTTCTCTCCCTATTATTTTTCTGGGCTTACAACAAGGAGATTGGTTATCCTCCCTTGATCTCAAGGATGCTTACTTTCATATTTCAATCAGACCCTCTCACAGACAATACTTATGCTTTGTTGTAGGAGACCAACACTTCCAATACACGGTCCTCCCTTTCAGACTCTCCACTGCCCCGAGAGTCTTCACGAAGTGCGTTGCTGTCGTCGCCACCCATCTGCGGAAAATGAACATAAAAGTATACCCTTATCTGGACAATTGACTCTTAGTCGTCTCTTCCAGATCCAATCTACTGAGACACATTCTATTAACCCTGTCGCTTTTACAGAGCCTGGGATTGCTTGTAAATACAGAGAAATCACATAGTGTTCCCACAAGACGCCTACAATTCATAGGAGCTCTCCTGGACATGTGCCAGTCCAGGGCTTATCTCCCTCAGGACAGGTTCGAAAACATCACACATGTTATAGAGGACCTACACTCACATGGCACCAGGACGTTATGTTTTTTCCTTACCCTTCAGGGTTTCCTAGAATCCACCACAGCAGTAACCCCCTATGCGAGACTTTACATGAGGCCTCTACAGCAATGGCTCAAGCAAGTGTACTATCCTGCCCTCCACTCCCTCAACAGGAAGGTAACTATACCAAACGAACTCCTACACAGCCTCCGTTGGTGGACAAACCCAACCCACGTGCTTCAGGGCATCCCATTCGAACCTATGCACATAGACATCTCCATCACAACAGATGCTTCCCTCACAGGCTGGGGTGCTCACATGGCAGACTTCAGGGTTCACGGCCTCTGGTCCCCAGAGGAGAGGAGGCTCCACATAAACCTGGTGGAACTAAGAGCCATACGTTGGGTGCTCAGAGCCCTTGTGGCACACATCAGGGGAAAGAACATCCTGGTAATAACAGACAACACTGCAGCCATGTGGTACCTCAACAGACGGGGGAGGGGGGCATAATCTATGCACCTCTCTCTTGAAGCAGAGGCAATATGGACCTGGAGCATCAAACACAACATTCACTTTCAGGCAATACACCTGACGGGCCAGGAGAATTCTATTGCAGATCACCTCAGCCACCAACTATCCGATCACCATGAGTGGTCCCTAAATGACAGCGTTCTGGACAACATCTTCCAGACCTGGAGTACACCTTCCATAAACCTCTTCGCCACTGCAGAAAACACAAAAATGCCCAAATTCTGCAGCTGGGAGGGTCTAGCGCCAGGCTCAATGTTGGACGCCTTCATGATCTCTTGGAGTGGGGAATTCCTCTATGCCTTTTCCCCAATGCCCTTACTTCACAAGGTGCTCCACAAAATCTGATCGGATCGATCGCATATCATTCTCATAACGCCTCTTTGGCCAAGACAAATGTGGTTCCAGACCCTCAAGGAATTGGCAACAGAGGTCACAGAACTTCCTCTCAGACCAGACCTCTTATCTTGCCACCAGGGCACCATTTTTTACCACGACCTGAAAATGCTCCATCTTTGCGCCTGGTTGATCCTTTCAGGGCAGAAGACTTATCACCAGAAGTTATGGCTATCCTGTTAAATTCTAGATGACCTTCAACCAGGGCATGCTACACAGCCAAATTAACTTTATTCTCTCAACGATGTACCTCCTTAAACACACCATTAACCTCCCTTAAAATGGATCATATATTCAAATATCTGCTGCATCTCCAGGAATCTGGACTCTCCCTCTCCTCCATTAAAGTACACTTAGCCGTTCTATAATCTCGCCTTACACCGGCTGGTGCAGAAACCCTGTTCTCCCACCCTATAATGAGGCCCTTCTGGAAGGGTCTCCTCAACACATTCACACCATTACCCACTCAGCTCCACAGTGGGATATTAATCTGGTTTTATCCAAATTAATAGGCCCTCCATTTGAACCCATGGCTTCTTGTTCTATGGAGAACCTGTCTATTAAAACCGTCTTCTTAGTCACCATTACTTCAAATCCATACTTAAATCCAGAAAAACACCAAAAACGAAATGAAAAATAAATGAAACGGAATTCCCTCTGGTGGACCACCCCTAATGTTCAGTTGCAGCCTCTGAAGTTGGCTGGGAACACCCTCTTGTGAGTACTATCTGTACGTGATGTTTTCACAACAAGAGCATGTGGAGAGGCATTCTTGGTGGCTGCCCCACAATTATGGAACTTCCTCCCCTTGGAGATCCATCATGCTCATCTTCCAGAAAAGTAGAGGAGTGCACCAGAAGCCCATGTCATTTTTGTTTTCTTTATTTAAATCTGTTGTTTTCATTTTCATAAATATCAAATTTTAGTTTTTGCTTTCGTTTTCCATTGGATTGAAATGGAAAACACATTTTTGGCTGTAACTCTGTTACTTTTCATTATATTTGGCTGACACTTGGAGTGCTTATACCACCAATGGAAAG